>APFE031349612.1:11491-39013 GCA_000404065.3 Pinus taeda
TCATCAGTCTGCCACACAGACAGTTGTCTGTCCTATGTACATGAAAATGAATTTATAAAGCTAAGCATGGGAATGCCCACCTTAGCTAGATCATGAAAATATTATGAAGATAATGTATTGTATTACAGGTCGCCTTCCAATTCGAAAAACCTCGGATCCTCATGATAAAACATTTCACCTGACATCAAAATATTTACAACCTCATTTTTTAGGGGGAAACTATTATAGACATATTTGGGCACTGTAATCCCAATCATATATGTCCATAAAACAAGGGCTTCTGAGTCCCTAAAGGTGTTGTTTCATACCCTAAAAGAACAAGGTCAGCTGATTACATCATCTCCCAGAAGTTCTCCATGGAAAACTGCTCAGAACTGATCAAAACTGGACCATACAGACAGCTCAATGCTAAGGGTGCAATGCATCTCACCTGCCACATGCAAAAAGTGTGATGCATACTGAAAAGCCCTTCTGTATGGTACGATGGGCGAGAGTAGACAAATGGCAAAGACATTTTGCAAGGTGGATGATCATGGAATCTTCCATAAACTTCTCTTGTGACACTTTCCTCTCTAAATTTGCCCAGGGATGAGTAAGAGATCATGAATCTCCAAGTGGAACCAAGAACTATCAGAGAGAGGACACTAATCAAAATCCTAGAAGCTGACTCACCCCCATACAAACATCTATATATGGATCCCTCATCCCAGAGATCCAGAGGCTGGAATTTTCTATCTTGTAAGGAAGTGTTGTTGGTTTCTTAGTGGAATATCATAGTGTTGGTTGATCTAAGCTTTTCATGAGGTGAAGAAGGGTTTTCATGCTAGGAGGATGACATTGGGCCAGTTCAATGGGTTGTAATCCTCTCTTCTACTCTTTCTATCAATAAAGCTATTCAAGTTTTCCTCCACATTCTTATATGTTTGATGATATATGCATTTGTGTGGTCAATATATATCTGGTCCTATATTGCTTATGATTGTAGATCTTTGTACTTTGAAGGCATTATTATGCTACTTTGACTTTACAGGTGCTCTTTGAAGTGGGGTAAGCAAGGAAGGAGTAGCAAAGATCTGTCGGAGGGGAGAGAGAACAAGCAAGGAACCAAGAGAAGGATCGAGGTTAGTATTCTCTGCTTCTCTCCTATCTACTTCTCATAAAGGAAAACGAGAGTAACTTTAGTTTGTTTGTTTCTAAGATAGCTACTCGTCTTAGTGGGACTAGCAGCTTTGAATGGACACTAGATTTCCCGATAACAGGGTTTGATAAATATTTTAGTTTCAAATTCTGCATCAATATTCAACAAAATTCAGGCATGTGCTATGTCCTCTACAGAGCATTTTCTTGGGCTAAGCGGAAAGAAATTTTCTTTTTTTCATTTTTTTGCAGGAATGTTTTTGGGCGAGGAGTTTGCAAATCAGATCTAATTTTTTTGGTGAAAATTTTATAAAAAAAAATAACAGATTTGGATTCCTTGCGAAAATATACCCAAATTCAAAAAAAAAATTGGTTGAATCAGAGTCCAGATGAGGGAGATATCTGATTTAAAATCAACTATGTTGCAGAAATGTTTTTGACGACAATTTGTGGACGGCAGCTCTCCTATCTTTTTCTTTCGCCATTTTGGTGCAGAATTTCAGAAAAGTCATTGTAGATCTAAGCTCCTCTCAAAAAAATTCTCCATTTCAAAAAAAATAGGTCGAATCGGAGTTCAGATGTGGGATATATCATTGATTTAAAATCATTTATTTTTTCAAAACTTTTGAGACGGCAGAAAACTTACAGCGTGAATATGAGATTCTAGAGTATCCAAATAAGTATTTGCAACACATGGGAAGATGAAAAATGGTCCTTTTGTTTCCAAAAAAAGGTTATAATAAATCTTCTGAGTTATATTGACCGAGTTATCTCCATTTTAATTCTGGAGCAACATTTGAAGCGGGATTTCTTTGGAGACGTGCCCTCCCACACTGCTTTAGTAAGCACCTGCTTCAAATTCATCAGTTGCAGCATAGCAGCATTCATCTTGGGTTCTTTGGAGACGTGACCTCCCACCCCATGCTATGTAGGCACATACTACTTCATCAACAACCAACCTCATGGTTATGGGACAACTGCTCAAAATCCTTGTCATCAAAGTCCATTTTCTAGGTCGCACACTATTAGCATCATAGTTGGTCACAAGCATTACAAGGTATCTCTATCCTTGGATCTTCATTTGTCATGGTTATGGGTCATCCAAAGACCCACACTTCATCGATGTCCATTTTCTAGGTCACACACTGTCATTATCACAGTTGGTCACAAGCATTACAGGGTATCTCTATCCTTGGATCTTCGTTCATCATGGTTATGGGTCAACCACAAACCCCACACTTCATCAAAGTCATTTGCTAGGCCGCACACTATCAGTATCACAATTGGTCACAAGCATTACAGGGTATCTCTATCATCGGATCTTCGTTCATAATGGTTACGAGTTAACCACATAAAACTTTTATCTCGAGTGGCTCTTCATATTCAACAAAGACTTTGCAAGAGGGAACTTCATACAATGGGGACCATTGCTCCTTAAGGAGGGAGGAATGATCCGAATAGAAAATGGCATCAACCCATGGTATTCATCCACCAATGTTATTCATCCACCCATGTAATTTACCCATGGTATTGTAAGTGGCATCCAACCATGTTATTCATTCATCCATGTGATTTGCCCATGGTATTGTGCAATCCACCCATGGTATTCATTCACCAATGGAATTGACCCATGGTATTGTAACTGAAAAAGACTATAAATAACAAGTCGCATTTTGTAAAAGGACAGATTGTCCGCCACAATGTATCCTTTATAGTTATTATAGGTTTTAATAAAAACTTTCTTTGTGGTTTTATTCACTATGTGTTCTATCATTTTCTTTTTAGCATTTCAATTCTTTAGACCTTGGGGCCCTCCCATCAAGATCTTGATCAGTGGTATTAGAGCAGGTTATGATTCCATGGGAATGAGAGTTTGATGCATATTTCAGTTTCAAATTTTGCATCAATATTCAACAAAATTCAGGCGTGTGCTACGTCCTCCACAGAGCATTTTCTTGGGCCAAGCATGAAGAAAAAAAAATAAAAATTCATTTTTTTGCAGGAATGTTTTTGGGCGAGGAGTTTACAAATCAGATCTAAATTTTTTGGTGAAATTTTTACAAAAACAAATAACAGGTTTAGATTCTTTGCGAAAAATACCCAAATTCAAAAAAAAAATTGGATAAGGGAGATATCGTTGATTTAAAATGAACTATGTTGCAGAAATGTTTCTAACGACAATTTGTGGACGGCAGCACTCCTTTCTTTTTTTTTTGCAATTTTGGTGCGGAATTTCAAAAAAGTGATTGTAGATCTGAGCTCCTCTTAAAAAATTTCTCCATTTCAAAAAAAAATGGGTTGAATCGGAGTTCGATTGTGGGATATATCGCTAATTTAAAATCAGTTATTTTTTTAGAATTTTTGTGACAACGGAAAAGTTACAGCGCAAATATGAGATTCTAGAGTATCCAGATAAGGATTTACAACACATGGAAAGATGAAAAATGGTCATTTTGTTTCCAAAAACAGGTTATAATAAATATTCTAAATTATATTGACCGAGTTATGTCCATTTCAATTCTAGAGCAACATTCGGAGTGGGTTCTCTTTGGAGACATGCCCTCCCACCCCGCTTTAGTAGGCACCTGCTTCAAATTCATCAGTTGCAGCATAGCAGCATTTGTCTTAGGTTCTTTGGAGACATGCCCTCCCACCCCAAGCTATGTAGGCACCTACTACTTCATCAACAACCAACATCATGGTTATGGGTCAACCACTCAAAATCCTTGTCATCAAAATCCATTTGCAAGGTTGCACACTACTAGCATCATAGTTGGTCGTAAGCATTACAGGGTATCTCTATCCTCGGATCTTCATTTGTCATGGTTATGGGTCATCCACAGGCCCACACTTCATCGAAGTCCATTTGCTAGGCCGAGCACTGTTAGTATCACAGTTGGTCACAAGCATTAGAGGGTGTCTCTATCCTTGGATCTTCGTTCATCATGGTTATGGGTCATCCACAAACCCACACTTCATCAAAGTCCATTTGCTAGGCCGCACACTATCAGTATCACAGTTGGTTACAAGAATTATAGGGCATCTCTATCCTTGGATCTTTGTTCATCATGGTTATGGGTTAACCACCTAAAACGCTTATTTCCAGTGGCTCTTCATATTCAACAAAGGCTTCGCAGGAGGGAACTATATGCAATGGGGGCCATTGCTCCTTAAGGAGGGAGGAATCATCCAAATAGAAAATGGCATCAACCCATGGTATTCATCCACCAATGTTATTCATCCACCCATGGAATTTACCCATGGTATTTTAAGTGACATCCACCCATGGTATTCGTTCACCCATGTGATTTACCCATGTTATTGTGACATCCACCCATGGTATTCATTCACCAATGGAATTGACCCGTGGTATTGTAACTGAAAAAGACTATAAGTAACAAGTCACATTTTGTAAAAGGACAGATTGTCCACCACAATATAGCCTTTATAGTTATTATCGGTTTTAATAAAAAGTTTCTTTGTGGTTTTATTTACTATGTGTTCTGTCATTTTTTTTAGCATTTCAATTCTTTAGATCTTGGGGACCTTCCCCCAAGATCTGAATCAGTGGTATCAGAGCAAGTTATGATTACATGGGAATGAGGGTTTGATGCATATTTCAGTTTCAAATTTTGCATCAATATTCAACAAAATTTAGGCATGTGATACATCCTCCACAGAGCATTTTCTTGGGCCAAGCGGGAAGAAATTTTCTTTTCCTTTTTTCATTTTTTGGAAGAATGTTTTTAAGCAGGGAGTTTACAAATCAAATCTGAATTTTTTGGTGAAAATTTTACAAAAACAAATAATAGATCTGGATTCCTTGCGAAAAATACCCAAATTCAAAAAAAAAAAAATTGGCCGAATCAGAGTCCGGATGAGGGAAATATTGTTGATTTAAAATAAACTATGTTGCAGAAATGTTTTTGACAACAATTTGTGGATGGCGGCTCTCCTACCTTTTTTATTTTTTGCAATTTTGGTGCAGAAATTTAGAAAAGTGATTGTAGATCTAAGCTCCTCTCAAAAAAAAATCTCCATTTCAAAAAAAAATGGGTTGAATCGGAGTTCGGATGTGGGAAATATCACTAATTTAAAATCAATTATTTTTTCAGAACTTTTGTGCCGGCAGAAAAGTTACAGCGCAAATATGAGATTCTAGAGTATCCAGATAAGGATTTACAACACATGGGAAGATGAAAAATGGTCCTTTTGTTTCCAAAAACGGGTTATAATAAATATTCTAAGTTATGTTGACTGAGTCATGTCCATTTTAATTCTTCAACAACATTCGGAGCAGGTTCTCTTTGGAGACGTGCCCTCCTACACCACTTTAGTAGGCCCCTACTTCAAATTCATCAATTGCAGCATAGCAGCATTCATCTTGGGTTCTTTGGAGACATGCCCCCCCACCCCAGGCTATGTAGGCACCTGTTACTTCATCAACAACCAACATCATGGTTATGGGTCAACCACTCAAAATCCTTGTCATCGAAGTCCATTTGCTAGGTCGCACATTGTTATCATCATAGTTAGCCACAAGCATTATAGGGTACCTCGATCCTCGGGTCTTCATTTGTCATGGTTATGGGTCATCCATAGACCCACACTTCATCGAAGTCCATTACTAGGTCGCACACTATCAATATCACAGTTGGTCACAGGCATTATAGGGTATCTCTATCCTTAGATCTTCGTTCATCATGGTTATGGGTCATCCACAAACTCACACTTCATCGAAGTCCATTTGCTAGGGCGCACACTGTCAGTATCATAGTTGGTCACAAGCATTACAGGGTATCTCTATCCTCGGATATTCGTTCATCATGGTTATGGGTTAACCACGTAAAACGCTTATCTTTAGTGGCTCTTCATATTCAACAAAGGCTTTGCATGAGAGAACTTCACGTAATGGGGACCATTGCTCCTTAAGGGGGGAGGAATAACCCAAATAGAAAATGAAATTAAACCATGGTATTCATCCACCCATAGAATTTACCCATGGTATTGTAAGTGACATCCACCCATGGTATTCATTCACCCATGTGATTTACCCATGATATTGTGACATCCACCCATGGTATTCATTCACTGATGGAATTGACCCGTGGTATTGTAACTGAAAAAGACTCTAAGTAACAAGTCACATTTTGTAAAAGGACAGATTGTCCGCCACAATGTAGCGTTTGTAGTTATTATCTGTTTTAATAAAAATTTTCTTTGTGGTTTCATTTACTGTGTGTTCTATCATTTTCTTTCTAGCATTTCAATTCTTCAGATCTTGGGGGCTCCCCCCAAGATCCGGATCAGTGGTATCAGAGCAGGTTATTTTTCCATGGGAATGAGGGTTTGATGCATATTTCAGTTTCAAATTTTGCATCAATATTCAACAAAATTCATGTATGTGTTACGTCCTCCAAAGGGCATTTTCTTGGGCCAAGCAGGAAGAAATTTTCATTTTTTCTTTTTTTTGCAGGAATGTTTTTGGACGGGGAGTTTGCAGATCATATCTGAATTTTTTGGTGAAAATTTTACAAAGACAAATAACATATTTGGATTCCTTGCGAAAATATACCCAAATTCAAAAAAAAAAAAAAAAAAAAATGGCCGAATCGGAGTCTGGATGAGGGAGATATCGCTGATTTAAAATCAACTTTGTTGCAGAAATGTTTCTGACGACAATTTGTCGACGGCAGCTCTCCTTTCTTTCTTTCTTTTTGCAATTTTGGTGCAGAATTTTAGAAAAGTGATTGTAGATCTAAGCTACTCTCAAAAAATTTCTCCATTTCAAAAAAAAAATGGGTCGAATCAGAGTTCAGATGTGGGAGATATAGCTGATTTAAAATAAGTTATTTTTCCAGAACTTTTGTGACGGCGGAAAAGTTATAGCGCGAATATGAGATTCTAGAGTATCTAGATAAGGATTTACAACACATGGGAAGATGAAAAATGGTCCTTTTGTGTCCAAAAACAGGTTATAATAAATATTCTGAGTTATATTAACCGAGTTATGTCCATTTTAATTCTGGACAACATTCAAAGCGGGTTCTTTTTGGAGACGTGCCCTCCCACCCCGCTTTAGTAGGCACATGCTTCAAATTCATCAGTTGCAGCATAGCATCATTCGTCTTGGGTTCTTTGGAGATGTGCCCTCCCATTCCAGGCCATATAGGTACCTGCTACTTCATCAACAACCAACACTATGGTTATGGGTCAACTGCTCAAAATCCTTGTCATCGAAGTCCATTTGCTAGGTCACAGTTTGCTAGCATCATAGTTGGTCACAAGCATTATAGGGTATCTCTATCCTTGGATCTTCATTTGTCATGGTTATGGGTCATCCACAGACCCACACTTCATCGAAGTCCATTTGCTAGGCCGCACACTGTCAGTGTCACAGTTGGTCACAAGCATTACAGGGTATCTCTATCCTTATATCTTCGTTCATCATGGTTATGGGTCATCCACAAACCCACACTTCATCGAAGTCCATTTGCTAGGCCGCACACTGTCATTATTATAGTTGGTGACAAACATTACAAGGTATCTCTATCCTCAGATCTTCGTTCATCATGGTTATGAGTTAACCACGTAATACCCTTATCTCTAGTGGCTCTTCATATTCAACAAAGGCTTCACGGGAGGGAACTTCACATAATGGGGACCATTTCTCCTTAAGGAGGGAGGAATGATCCGAATAAAAAATGGCATCAACCCATGGTATTGTAAGTGACATTCACCCATAGTATTCATTCACCCATGTGATTTACCCATGGTATTGTGACATCCACCCATGGTATTCATTCACCGATGGAATTGACCTATTGTATTGTAATTGAAAAAGACTATAAGTAACAAGTCGCATTTTGTAAAAGGACAGATTGTCCGCCACAATGTAGCATTTATAGTTATTATCGATTTTAATAAAAAAAAAAATTGTGGCTTTATTTACTGTGTGTTCTGTCATTTTCTTTCTAGCATTTCAATTCTTCAGATATTGGGGGCCTCCCTCGAAGATCCAGATCAATCCCCTTATTATTATTATTGTGCCCCATATAATCTCACTATTGTTATTGTTGTGCCCTTGCATTATTATTGTTATGTCGGATATGATTATATTGTGACCCCTTAGACTCCTATATATAGAAAGTAGGTTTTTTCGTTTGAATCATCCAAGAATTATTCATTTGTGTAATGTAAAATATTTTTCCCCCTCGAAGAGGCTGATTTTGAAGTCGTTGATCTATCTTTTCTTCTATTTTGTGAGATGGTTGCATAACATTTGGTATTAGAGCTTTAAATTCTAAGGTTTCGCTGCTCCAAAAATATCATCGTGGAATTTTTACTATAACTTGTTTTCTACGAAGTTTCAGAAGCTGAAATTAACACCCATTTGAGCCAAAATCTTGATGAACCTCGGGTCCAAATTTCAAATCTTGTCGCATTATATTTTCATATTTATGATCCAAGGAAGTTAGGGTTTTGTAGGTGCCTGAATTAAATCTCAAATAGGTGACCTTGGAAAAATCGTCATAGCCTTCTCTCTGAGCATCGGATTGAAATTCCATAAGAAGTTACAGAAAGAGGACCAAATTTAATTTTATGTGTATTGTTTTCAGGTATGAAGGTTGAAACAGTGACAAGTGGAAGGTCATATAAGTATGCTCTACTGCACCAGTCTATAATCAGGCCATCGTGCGAGATTTGGCATAATTCTTTCTTGAAGAATCCAATATTGATCATACTGGTGTGGTTAGAAAGAGGACTCAGATGGATACCACAGGATGCAATTTCATACCTTGGAGATCCAAACTTACAAAGACAAAACAGATTCAACATCGAGCTCCCACGAAACAAAAAAATGTGTGTAGTCTTTTTTTTTTTAATTTGCATAAGTTTGGTTTGAAAAATTAGTTTGAAGTGATTCAAAGGGCATTGTGAAGAATAATTATCATTAATTGATTCCCCGAAGAAATAAAATGGAAACACCTAGTAAGCAACCTGAAATCTCTACTTTGACTCATGAAGAAGAGGAAGAAATGCAACATGATATATCAAAATTACGAGACCAACTACAACAAATTTCACTCTCACAAAAAGTAATAGAGGCTAAGATGGATGGTTTAAACAAAGGCATGGAAGCTAAGATGGATGATGTGGAAGCTAATATGGAAGCTAAGATGGATGGTTTAGAAGCAAAACTGAAAGAAAACATTGAAGATTTGAAGAAAGGCATGGAAGGTTTGAAATGAAGTTTGGCAAATTTGCTACACAAAATATTTCCTAATGGTGAAAAGGTAGTAGAGGAAACCCATGATGAAAAAAAAAAAAATTTAATCATGATTTCATAGAATCTAGCATTGGATTGAAGACTCGCCATGTTCCAAAGATCGATATGAGGAATTTTGATGGCAAGGATCCTGTAACATGGATACTACAAATGGAGCAATATTTCAATCTCCATAATGTGCAGAACACACAATAGGTACTCACTGCAACTTTATTTTGGAACCCAATTAGTTTGTATGGTATCGATAGATTTTCTCTTGTAAAAAAATTGTCACTTGGTCAATTTTTATGGAGGAAATGATAGCACATTATGAACATACAAAAAGCAACACCTTCTTTAGCCAATTGATAAATCTCAAACAAAAGGGTTCAATGGTGGAGCACATCGAGGAATTCCAAAAATTGAATATAAGGGTAAAAGATATTTCAGATGAGCATATGATTGATGTGTTCATAGGGAATTTAAAGGATAACATCCAACATGAGGTTCACCATTGGGAACCTGATTCATTGGAGAAGGCATTCAGATTGGCAAGAAAAATTGAAAGCAAAGTTATGGCAAAAAGGAAGCCCACCACTCACAACTATAAGGATGTAAGTGTTATTGTTGTTATCCTTCCACAACCTACAAGGTTGACACCACAACAAGTGGAAGAAAAAAGAGCAAAAGGGATTTGTTATAGTTGTGATAGAAAATACATTAAAAGTCATAAGTGTGCTGAGAAGAAATTATTTTACATATATTGTGAAGAGGAGGAAGAAAAGAAACAAGAAACGTGAAAAGAATAGGATATACAACAGGAACCAAACCTAGAGAAAAAACAAGTGAATCTAAACATATATTGTAATGCATTGGCGGGAATTACCACTCCTCAAACCCTAAAGATAGAAGGACATATCAAGAAGACAAATGTAATAGGGTTGATTGATTCGGGTAGTACCCATAATTATATTCATTGTAAGATAGCCAATGAATTGAATTGCTTCCTATATCCAGCACTAGAGTGTCAAGTGATGGTTGCAATGGAGGAAACATAAATTGCTCTAGAAAGTGCCATAATATCAAGCTATCTATGGGAGAATATGTATTGAATATTTCAATGATTTCCATTCCAATGGGTGGTGTTGATGTTGTATGAGGAGTCTAGTGGCTACAATCTTTGGGTACGATATCTTTTAATTTGCAAGAACTTTTCTTGAAATTTGTTTGGGAAGGAAAGAAATTTGAATTAAGGGGTATCAAGGGGAAAACAAGAAAGATAATAAACTCTAAAATCATGACAAAACTTATGGGGTGTAATTTCACGTTTATGTTCACTAGAGGTTCCCACATAGAAATCATCTATTTCTCCATATCTCCAAAAAGTTTTGGACAACGATTCCAGGATATTTGAGACTCCCAAAGGCCTCCCACCTATTCGTGATCATGATCATGTTATTCATTTGATTCCAAGAAGTGTTCCTCCAAATATTAGGCCTTACAGATATCCATATGCCAAAAAGAGTGAAATTGAAGGTATGGTTGTAGAAATGCTAGAGGCTGGTATAATTCAACCTAGTCAAGGTTCTTTCTCTACTCTAGTAGCACTGGTGCACAAGAAGGATGGATCATGGCGCATGTGTCCAGATTATAGGGAGCTCAACAAGCTCACTATTAAAGATAAATTTCCTATTCCTATCATCTATGAATTATTGGATGAATTACATAGAGAAATTTATTTCACCAAGTTGGATCTTTGTTAAGGATATCATCAAATCAGAATGAAGACTGAGGACATTCCAAAAACAACATTTAAAACTCATGAGGGTCATTATATTTTTGGTGATGCCTTTTTGCCTTACCAATGCACCTTCTACATTTCAAGGTTTGATGAATTCCATTTTCAAACCCTTCCTTAGAAAATTTGTGTTAAATATTTTTTGATGATATACTAATCTACAGTAAGTCTTGGAAGGATCATGTTCAACATGTTGACAGGGTGCTCAAACTATTAGAGGAGAAACAATTATATGCAAAATCCTCCAAATGTTTATTTGGAGTACAAGAGGTGGAATATCTTGGTAATATTATATCTCATGAAGGTGTTAAGGTAGACCCTAGCAAAATTAAAGCCATTAAGGAATGGAAAATCCCCACATTCATAAAACATCTACGAGGATTTCTCAGGTTGATAGGGTATTATCACAAGTTTGTTAAGAATTATGGGAGAATAGCAGCACCTCTAACAACATTACTGAAGAAATATGCATTTTCTTGGACTCCAGAAGCACCCAAGGCCTTTGAACATCTTAAAGAGGTAAGGTGCCAAGCACCGGTCTTAGCTACGCCAGATTTCACAAAAACCTTTATTGTGGAATGTGATGCCTCAAGAAATGGAATTGGTGTTATTTTAATGGAAGCGGGAAGACCCATTGTTTTCAAAAGTCATCCAATCAAAAGAAAGTATTTACACAAAGCTATTTATGAGAATGAAATGTTAGCAATATTACATGCACTTAAGAAATGGAGACTTTATCTAATGGAAAAACACTTCAAGGGAAAAATAGATCATGATGGTCTTAAATACTTTTTAGAACAAAGATTATCTTTAGAAGAGCAGAAAAAATGGGTCACAAAGATGTTGGGTTATGACTTTGAAATCATATACAAAAAAGGGAAGCAAAATGTTGTTGCAAATCCACTCTCAAGAAAGGATGGGTATGTGGAAGCATTGTTTTGTGCCATTTCTATTATCCAACTAGATTGGATAAACGAAGCAAGGGATGAATGGAAAAATGAAGAAGAAGTGTGGGAAAGAATTCAAAAGTTGTAGCAAGATCCCAGTACATCTAATACGTTTAGCTGGAAAAATGATTTGTTATGGTACAAAGATCGCTTATACCTCTGTAAGAATTCCCAACTCAAACAAAATATTCTTCTGGAATTGCACACCTCTCCCTTAGGAGGGCACTCAAGATTTTTAAAAACTTACCACAAGGTTAAGAAGGAATTTTTTTGGGATGGCCTTAAATTTGATATTCAAAAGTTTGTGCCAGAATGTTTGGTTTTCCAACAAAATAAAGTTGAGACAATTAAGACCCCAGGTCTGTTACAACCTTTATCCATTCCAAGTTAATGTTGGGAGGAGGTTTCAATGGATTTTATCACAGGTTTACCCAAGTCTGAAGAAAGAGTGTCATCATGGTGGTAGTTGATAAACTTACCAAGTATGCACACTTTTGTGCATTATCTCATCCATTTAAAGCTAGTATAGTTGCTACTGCATTTATGGAAACAATTCAAAATCTACATAGAAACCCAAAGATTATTGTAAGTAACAAAGATCCCATTTTCACTTGAAAGTTTTGGACATAATTATTTTCTTGTTTGGGTACTCAGTTAGCTCATTACTCATCTTATCATCCCCAATCTGATGGGTAAACTAAGATAGTGAACAATTTTTTTGAAGTATATCTTCGTTGCTTTATATCTGGTAAAAAGACACAATGGGTTAAGTGGTTGCCTCTGGCTGAATGGTGGTATAACACTTCCTTCCATACTGCAGCAAAAATGACCCCATTTATGGCACTTTGTGGATATCATACACCATCCATCACATCATATTTAAGAGAAAATTTTAAGGTTCAAGTAGTGGAAGACCACATCGAGCATCAACAACAAGTTCTCCAACTCTTAAAGGATAACCTCACTTTGGCACAGAATAGAATGAAACAACAGGCAGATCAACATCGCAACGAAAGAAGTTTTAATGTAGGTGATTGGGTATTTCTACGACTACAACCATACAAAAAAATGTCCCTCAAGCAAGCTAAGAAGGATAATAAATTATCACCAAGGTATTATGGTCCGTAGAAGGTGTTACAAAAGATTGGTACTATAGCATACAAATTGGAGCTTCCTGAAACTTCACAAGTGCACCTAGTTTTCCATGTGTCATGCTTAAAGAAGGTTATAGGTGACAAGCTCTCAGTTCAAACAATATTGCTAGAACATAACGAGGAAGGAAAAATCATATTGGAACCTGAAGTAGTCATAGAAACAAGAAATTGATAGCTATTAAATCGATCAATTTCAAAGTATCTCATCAAGTGGAAGAACTTACCCACTGAATATTCCACATGGGAGGATGAGAATTTTATACAGAAGCATCCATAACTACTCAAGTGTTGAGGACAACACTTTTTTGAATGAGAGGGGCATGTTAGGTCCTATAATACTAGTGTATTCCCTTATTATTATTGCCATTGGAGCTCCTTATTATTATTATTATTATTATTATTCCCCATGGAAGCCCACTATTATTATTATTGTGTCCTTACATTATTATTGTTATGTCGAATCTGATTATATTGTGACCCCTTAGACTCCTATATATAGAAAGGAGGTTTTTTCATTTGAATCATCCAAGAATTGTTCATTTGTGTAATGCAAAGGAGGTTTCCCCCTCGAAGAGGCTAGTTTTGAGGTCGTTGATCTATCTTTTCTTCTATTTTGTGATTTGGTTGCATAACAGATACTATAGACCAAATTCTTGGGTTAATTGGAGATATTTGAATATTCTCTTTATTGCCTAAAGAGTTGATTCCTTTGGATTCACTTGGAAATGTCCAACAATCCCAACTGCATGCATGATATCTGGTCTAGTACATGTTAGATAAAGCAGACTTCCAATCATAGACCTGTACTCTCGTTGGTTTACTGTGGGAGAATCATCATTAGAACTGAGGCTACATCATGTCATCATGGGAGTACATACAAGTTTGCAATCTTCCATCCCATGCTTCTTCAGAATCTTCTTGAAATACTTTTTTTGTGAGAGAAAGATGCCATATTTTGATTGTTGCACTTGTAGACCACGAAAATAGGTTAGTTCCCCAAGTAAAAACATTTCAAATTCTTGTTTCATAACAGAAGAAAAGTTTTGACTTATAGATTCTTCATTACTTCCAAATATGATATCATCAATATAAACAACAATAATTAGTAGTTTATCACCCTCAATTTTTGTGTACAAGTTGTTGTATGCAGATCCTTTTATGAAACCTTGCTGTTGAAGATTTTTTTCAAGACGATAATACCATGCCCGTGGAGCTTGTTTTAGCCCATATAAAGCCTTTTTGAGTTTGCATACAAGGTTTTCATCATTCCTGAAAATGAATCCTTATGTTTGTTCAATATATACTTCTTCTAGATCTCCATTAAGGAAAAAAGATTTTACATCCATTTGATCAACTTTGAAATTTTGAAAACTTGAAAATGCAAGAATAATTATAATCACTTCAAGTCTAGCTACTGGTGCAAATGTTTCTTCAAAGTCTATACCTTCTTGTTGAGCATGACCTTTACAAACAACTCTAGCGTTGTTCCTAATGACCTCTCCATTTTCATTCAACCTATTTTTGAATATCCATTTTGTCCCATTAAAATTTTTATCATGAGGCCTTGGAACCAATTCCCAAGTATCATTTTTTTCAATTTGATCAAGTTCTTCATTCATGGCCTTAACCCAACATTCATCTGTACTAGCTTGATTTACATTTTGTGGTTCAATGGTGGATAATAAAGCTAGATAACTAGAATATCCTACAAGGGTTCTTCTTGTTTGTACCCCAGATTCCTTTTCTCCTAGAATTTGAGTTTCTGGATGATTCTTTTGAACATACCTGGATGGAGCCTTTTCTTTGTCTGATGTGTCTTCTTCTTCATTAGTTTCTTCTTCTATATCATTGTGATTTGATGTGGTAAATCATTCATCATCATCATCCTCTTTTGTTGATGTTACCTTTTTGGGACTTGTGCATGCTTCATCAATCACACCATCAATGCATTCAACAATTTTATGAAGTCTCTTATTGTAACATTTGTATCCTTTGCTTCTAGATGAGTAACCAAGAAGTATTCCTTCATCTACTCTAGCTTCAAACATGGCGATTTTTTCATCATTATTTTTTATGAAACATTTTCTTCCAAAAACTCTAAAATGCTTTATAGTGGGAGGCTTACCATACCAAAGTTCATATGGAGTTTTATCACTATTCACATGAACATGAGTCTTGTTGAGAATACTTACTACAGTATGTGCATCTTCACCCCATAAGGTGTAATGAGTTCCAGGCTCATCAAGCATAGCATGAGCCATTTGTTGAACAATTCTATTCATTCTTTCTGCCACGCCATTTTGTTGAGGAATTTTAGCTACAGAAAATTGTCTTTTATGCCATGTTGTTCACAAAAAGTAAACAATTCATGTGATATGTATTCTCCTCCTCGGTCAGATCTGGGACATTTGATTTTTAGATCTAATTCATTTTCAACTAATGCTTTGAAGACTTTAAATTTATCAAATGCTTCATCTTTTTGTCTCAATAAACCTATCCAACACATTCTAGAAAAGTCATCAATGAATAAGATATAATCTTATTCTCCACGAGGTGACTTTTTCCTTACTAGTCCACACAAATCAATATGTGTAAGTTCAAGAGGCTTACCTGCTTATCCTTCTTTGGCATTGAATTGAACTCTAGTTTGCTTACCGAATTGACATGACTTACATATGGTACTTTTTGGTACGATGATGTTGGGTAGATCACAAACAGCTTTGAGCCTGCTTGATTTTCTTATTTGAGAGAAGATTAGATGTCCCAACCTTCTGTGCCATAACCATTTTTCCTCTACCTTTCCTAGGTAACATTGTTCTTGGCCACCTTTCAATATATACAAATTTCTTGGGGTTCTTGTTCCTTTTATTATGGTATTTCCTGTGTCAAGTTCACGAACCACACATTTTTTTGGTCATAATACCACCTCATTTCCTTGGTCGCACATTTGTCTAACACTCAACAAATTATGCTTTAATTCATACATACATAACATTACCATCTTTAACCTTTTCTTTTAGAAAAACAGAACCTTTACCCTTAATGACAACAAGTGAGTCATTTCCAAAAGTGATGCTCTTTTCTTACTCTAAAGCATTGTATGAAATAAGTTTATATTTATCACATGTCATGTGTTTTGAGCATCTACTATAAATGTACCATTGATTTTCTTGTCCTACTGCAAACAATGTTATGCCACAACTTTCAAACTGTAACTCCTTCCTTTTCCATACCTTAGAATTTGTTGATATTTGCTCCTTTTGAGATGTTGGTTGTAATTTTCTCCTACATTCAAATTCTTCATGTCCAAAGTTATTGCAAACTTAACATTCAATTTCATCTATAAGAGGTGAGAAGTTATTATAATTGTTCTTCTTGAATCCTCTCTCATTCCTTTGTTTTCTTGCTTCTCTAGTCATGATGGTTTTGTATGCAACACATTGAGAAGCCTTATGACCAAAATTATGACATGAGAAACATTGTCCATTAAAGAAGAATGTTTTGTGATCATAGAATCTTATGGTGTTGTTCATCCTTGGGTTGGAGTGAATTTGATTTACCTATGGAATGCCTTTATTCTTTTGCTGAGGACTGAAGTTTTTTTGGCTGGTTTTTGTTGCATTACTAAAGCTTTGCTCACTGGTTTTTGCTACATTTAGATAGCTTCTGATGGTGGTTGAAGAGTTTTTTGTTTGAGATGTTTCTCTAGTGTATCCAAGACCTATCTTCATAAGAGGAGAGCATTGTACCTTGTAATTTCATCTAAGGTTTCAGATCCTTTAGCAGATCAAACATTTAGAGTTTTAATTTTCTCAAGTTCCTTTCTTAAACTTACTATTTCACATTCTAACTTCTCATTATGCTTTTCCTATTTTGCGAGTTGATGCTTCAATGTATCTATGGCTACTTTGTTTTCTTCCAAGAAAATTTTGAGTTGAGCAATTTCTTCAAAGAAATATCTTTCCTCTAAAGCATCCACAAATTTATCATTAGACTCATTAGTATTTTCTCAAAAGCCATGAGTAATTTAAGATCTTGATCATATTCTCCTTCTTCACTATTTGACAAACCATCGCTATCTTCATGAGTACAATAACTTCTTATATTGTCAAACCATATCCTATTACCTTTAGCAGTGTCTTTCCCTTTGTCATGGTTGTCTTTATGAGTGCATTTGGCATCATAATGACCAACTCTACCACAAGAAAAACATTTGATAGGAAGCTTAGCTCTAAACCTTATGTTGCCCAGTTGAAGTTTCTTTACAAAGTTCACCTCATCTTCTTCTGATATATATCATGAATCCTTGTGTTCTTCCTTTTCTTTTCCTATTGCAGATGCTTTAAATGCAGCTTCTCTAACTTTTGAGGGACCTCCTTTCCTCATTGCAAAAGCAGTCAGGTCCCGTGAAGTTGAACAATAATAAGAGTCTACAGATCCTCCTTCTCTTCAATGGCAGACACTTTTGACTCGAATTAGGAGTTGGAGATATTAAGATTTTCTCTACTAAAGTAGTGTCCTTTATTTCTTCACCCATAATTTTCATGCGATTTACAATCTCATATATACGTAGAAAGAAACTAACAATACTTTCATCATTATGCATTCTGAGAGTTTCATATTGAATTATGAGAGTTTGGAGTTTAGCACTTTTTACCTTGGTATCGCCTTCATAGCTTTGAATGATTCTATACCATATTTTTTTTGTTGTGTTTAACTGCATAACTTTGACAAATTTTGATTTTGTCAAACTTGTCAAACTTCCCAATAATGCACTGATAGCTTTGGCATTGGTTTCGTACGTCTTCTTTTCTGTTGCATCTGTGGGAACTGTGGCTGGATATTGATAACCTCCTTCCACAATTTCCCAAACATCTGCTCCAAGGGACTGAAGATAGGATCTGGTTCTTTTGTTCCAATATATAAAATTATTTTTGTTGAACAGTAGTGGTCTGATAGATGTCATTCCGTCTTGATTGCTCATCTTGGGATATCTTCCTTCAAGTGATCAAGCTTCTTTTAAAAGACCTACTCCGATACCAATTGTTGGGAAAAATACTAAGAGGGGGGGTGAATCAGTATTTTAAAAAATCACAATAATAATTTTCTTTCCTGAAATGTATATGCGACTTTACTGAACCCAACTAGTGTATGTGCGTGATTGTTGTAAAAGAAACTAGTGTATGATTAGTAAACTTGTAAAACAACTAATTTTTTATCTATTAAACTTGAACCATAATGTAAGATATTTATCAAGCATTTGATAAGCAGTAAAAAGGCGCAGTAAGAACAGAATAAAGTATCACACATGAACACTGGGATTGAAGGTGGAAACCTAATGTGGGAGAAAACCACCGTTGTTGTCGTCTCATTCTTCAAACTTATTAATATCAAAAACTTCTTACATTCGTGTATTGGTTCAGAATCATACCAGTACGAAGGCACCCACCTGCTGAAGGCTACAACCTTCACTCATTCTCCAACTCCTACTAGAAGGGAGCTCTGGCCCCTTAATCTGATTACTAGCTAATACTGGCAGGAAGCTTTGACTTCCTCACTGAAAGCTCCAACCCTCAATGACATTCGTGGACTACGTTTCATAAATTTTCACATTGGATCCAACTGCTTTAATACATCACAACTTGTATATCAACTGAAGAAAACACCAACTTAATTCAAACAAAACAATGAGATCACTATAACCAAAACACAAAACTGAACTCATAATACTGCATCAACACACATAATCAAATGCAACCCTATCATTCATATTCCAAAATGTATATGCTACTTCACTTAAGGCAACCTGTGTGTATACATGCTTTTTCTGTAGAGAAACCTGCGTACAGATCTTAATATACTGAAAACTGAAAACTTTGTAATTATGAATCAGACACAGAGTTGACTAGAGATATTCTAAAATATTTTATTAGCTTACAGAACCCTCATACAGTTAGAAACATCAATAATATTTACAAGCAATCAACATGTAAACAAATTCAACTTCATCATTTAATGAGTTCTAATTCAGACATTATCACTCAACCCAGATCAACATGAGGACATCATTGATAGACAGCAAAGAAACACCAGCACTGATCAGGTTGATTAGTCATTTATGAAGAAAAAGCTTACTTTATATACATAACTTTGAAGAAACGAACCCGTGTGTATACGTGATTTTATCGAGACCAACATGTGTATAAATCTGCAAATTTTGACCTAAAATTAAGCAGCTCTTCAGAACTTCAGAAAGACCCAGATCATAATATTCAGAGATTAAAACATGCGTCAATACTTAGATCTAGTCAATCCATGAGCAAATCATACAATGGAAAGCCATTTCAAGTCTCATGATCTTAATCCATCATTGTATTCACCGGTGCATAATTATTTCATAACTATGTGTCAACTATGGCCCTTACGATGCAAATATACTTCAAATTGAAGTATTCATCAAAAACCCTTTCACATGCACACTTAGCACTTTGATCTTCACCTCCTTATATAGTTTAGACCTTATCCAATACCACGGGTCAAAACTACACTAGTGTCGGTGGTAATCTTTGACGAGATCAATATTTGGTGTCGCACTCATTACTATGGGCCAATACGATGGTAAAGGCTCCTAGTATTTAGAATACGTGGTGCAAAAACCATACGCGAATTTGCTTCACCAAACTTGCGTGTATACGCAACTTGGCCTTGATGAACCCACATATAGATCTTCAAATATTCACTTATATCAAACTTCTGATTTTGATCTGTAAACATTTGTCCCATCATTCTATTATTATGTTCCATCACTCTGTCACCTCTGAACTAACTTGTGGATTCATCTAGTTACCATATACTTGTTCTGTTACAAGTGAGTTGCCATCAAGGAAAACACATGCATCAAAATGACAACATCAAATTTGTTAGAAATTTAAAATGCATTTTAAATAATAAAATTTTTTTTTAAAAATGAAATTTATTTCACATAATTCCTAAAGAAAAACTTTAAAACCTAAAATAATTATAAAACAACGATTTTACCTTTCAAAATCAGAGAATATGCATCTAATAAACAAAACATTGCAAGAAAAGAATTAAAACCTAGAAATTATAGTTTTTTTGGTAGTTTTGAAGTGTTTTCTAAGTTGTTTTTTGTGGCTTTCTAAGTTGTTTTGAAGAATTTTTTTTTATGGCTTTTGGTGGTTTTCTAGGTTGGTTTTGTATTTTTTTTAAGTTGCTTTGAAAGGTTTTTTTTATGCTTTTTTGTGTTTTTCATAGTTTTTGTATGGTAAAAATGTTTCCAAACTAATTTGTTTACTTTTGCAAAAAAAAAGAGACAAAAAGATAGAATACCTACCTTCGTTTGAGCCTCTAGGAGGTTGGTGGGGTCATTGGTGAGGTTGGTTGGAACTCTCCATGCACCAGCTGCTTGATCGAACTCCAATACTCTCGGTCAAGCTATTCAAACACTCTCGATCAAGCTCTAAAATGTATCACAGTCTATGCAAATGGCACGCGCAAACCGCAGATGGGCAATTAAATAGGAAAAAATGGCTTGATCGAGCTCTAAAGCTCGATTGAGCACTAAAGTTCGATGGAGGGTTTGTTTTTAACCCTCGATCGAGCTATTTTTTTAGCACTCAAGGAGCTTGATCTAATGCTTAAAATGGCTCGATCAAGAGCTTAAATTTCTCGATTGGGCCATCTTTTTTTCACCTAAACGCACCCTCTTGCCAAAAAGTGTAACCCAAATCCATGTTGTCACCCACATCATCATCTTGAATCCTACAGTTTCTTTTAAAATTGAATTTAATAGTACATTTTTTAAGACCCACGGTTTACACTCATTATACAATGATATTCTTACTCAAAGAAATATGAGGTAAATGGGAGGTTCTTCTAAACAATGAAACAATTCACCCAAATGATGTGTGTGGATACTGAAATCTAACTAAATGTCCTTGTGGAGCTACCAATCATTACAAAACCAACCACTTAGCCACAACCTGAGCACAACGAGTCCATATAAATCATCTTGACTAGAGATCTAGAGGATGTACAACACAAGGAAAACTAAAATTGTTAGCATCACTAATTAGTAACTACACACCATTGATGTATGACTAGTTAATGTCAATGAACATGCTTGAAAACTATTCATAAATTGAAAATTTATGGCTAGATTATTTAAGGTTGAATCATTGAAATTGAAAATTTGAAAATTTTATCACTAAAGTTATATTGGCATTGTTGTTATCATATTTAACAATATTCTACATTTAAAATTTAAAATTTATATTCTAAATTATTGGTCATGATTTTACTATTTTCTAATTTTATCTTCTTAATAAACATACTTTGCATTCAATCCCCTCCCCAAACACCCAAATTTCAAAACCATCATACTTGTATCAATATTAATGTCAACATAACCTAACTACCTTATTTTTCTCTAAAGCATTTCTTTTTTGGCTAGTTATCGCTATTCATTGCCTCACTATATTTAAAATGTAATTGCATGACGAGGCATATTCTACAAGGTAAGGTCAAGGTATGTATCACGAAAAAATAAAATAATAATAGTAATATAATTAAGTTAAACTTTAAAAATCCTAGCCATCAGATCAAGTGCCAAAGATGTTTATAGACCTAATCTAGCCATGCAATTGATCTAAAGAATCGATTAATGCATGATTCCTAGTGGCATTCATCCTTGTCCTTGGTAATGATCAGAGGTAATGTGCGAGTTCTATTTGAATTGTGTGCGATAATGGTGACAACTCAATTTTTCCTCTTTAGCTCATCGTTACTCAATGCATCCAAAACCCAGTTAATTATGGAATATGTTGGTAGTGTAATGGTGAGTACCTTCATCATCATGCCAATGAGTAAACAATTTGATTCATATGGGAAATGGTCCATTCCTCTATCAATCTCAAGTATTCTCTTCTCTAGTTGGAATTGCTAGTGCATATTTTTGGTCTCTGAGATCATTAGGTTCCTGTGCAAGACCTATGTCCTACTCTATGTCCATGTTAATTCCATCTATTCTTCTAAAGTGGGTTTGGTATTTGTGTCTTGGTTCCATGGCGATTAAATGCCACCCTATATATCTACTACACTTGTTGGCCTTTGTGCTTGTCTCGAGCCTCTCTAGGCCTTGTCCCAAGCACTTTGGCCACCTTCTGCACTATGTCTACCCTATGGTTTTCATGGTTAGTAATGATGCGCCTAAGTCTAGTAAGATGGGTGTTGTTCAGAATCAAAGAGGTTGTAGGTCTTCTTTCCAGGATGTCACATTATGCTCTCAAAGCACTAAGGTTGAGAGGGTATCCCACTTGGCTAGGCAAAGGTTCTACAATTGACCTCTCCTAACACGGGAAATTATTGGAGATATGATTAACAATGTCAAATAAAAATGTTGAAATACCTCAATGTGACAAGTTATGGCCAAATTACAAGGTTGAGTAGAGAACACAAGGTTCTCAAGGTCCAAAGATATTAAGATGTTTCACACCAGGGAGTTCTATTGGTTGGAAAATAATCTTGTTGCTACTTCTCTAGAGAAGTAATTCCATTCTATTCCTAAATCCATTCCTGAATTTTTTGACCAATTGAGGAGGCTTGAGGCCAAATTTGTTGTTCTTTGCAAGGTGGCTTTTGGTATTAGTTTCAATGTTTCTTATGACGGGCTAAGGAATAATTTTTTGAGTTCATAGGCAAAACCAACTTAGAAGGTACCAATTCCAATTCCATAATTATAACAGATGAAAAATAACACCAACAACCCTACACCAAGGAGAACCAGGATGCCTCCCATCGAGCCCTCTTCATAATTCCTCTTATGTTTATTTCCTTAAGTGTTTTCAATGTTATGTCTCTAGCTAGCTTGTCTTTTCTTAGCATAGTTAAATGTAAAAAATCATTGGTCCCAAATAGTTATGTTAGAATACTTTCTCAAAATCAGTAAGTCCTTTTTGACTTTTTGGATGACCTCGTGGCTGAGGTTTGATTTCTTTTTTGGAAAACCCTAGAACTTTGGACTATACTCTTATCTATTAAAATCAATTTAAATAGCTTACAAAAAAATTAAAGCTCGCAAAATCGAGTCCCCAAGTTAATTGCCTCTATAGAATTGTTGGGCTTCACTTCATGTCCCCACCAAGCTAAGTTGTCAAAATTGCAATTGCCTTGTCTACCTTAAATATTAGCCCTGAAATGAGAGAGGTTAAAAAGGAACAAAGGATTCCTTTTTTGATATTGTAACTTGTGTATCATTAATAAAGCCTGTGAAACTAAAAACCATCCCAATGAGAATATGAACCATTAATAAAAGCAAAGAGTACTTGTATTGTTGAAATGTGAAGTTCATGTTCAAAACTCCCCACAAGCGTTTTCACAAACCAACTGTCAAATTTAACATGTATTTTTATTAAAACTAAACCTTTTTTTAACAAAAACGAGTACTTTTGATATTAAGTTTGCGCCCAATTGCAACAAATACTCGGGGGATTACATTGCCCATTTTCAATACTAACCAAACTTCAAAGTGACGCCAAACCCATTACATAGAAAGACATATGATTTTCAAAGCTACAAAAGGAGCAAAAGACACATATAGTGATCAATTATCTACATGAAATTTAATCATTTTTCAGTGGTTGGCCTATTGAGATCAATGTCATGCTTGCCTGGATCCTCCTGGAGTTGGTCTTGTTCCGTAGGAGCGTCTCTGTTGAGCTTAAAATCCATTACTATACCCCGAAGTGCATCCACTTCATCCACCAGGCAAGAGATCTTATGTTGGGGAGCCATTATCTTATCAATATGTTCCACCTGTGAGTGATAAAGTTGAGAAAATTTAACTTGCATATCATAGTCAGCTCTATGGAGGGCTTCATGAGTAGAAAGACAATGTGAGCTAGGGCTTGTTATTGAGGAGGTCTTAGAACTAGATTCGGAATTCATGGGGATATGCAGAAAGAGGTTGCAAAAGCAACGAATACCATACGAATATGACCTTGACTTCCCCAAGATGGCTTAAGGAGAGAGATGATCGATCGAAAGAGACTGAGGACATGGGAATTCAGACTCAAACCTCTCAAGCCTCAAATTGTTGATACCTCGAGCATAGATGATACAACTTTAGCCATTCCATTTTTTTGTCAAGCTGCCAGAGGAGACTACAATCAGCGATGAGATGAAAGTCAGAAAAATATCACCTCGCCAATGAACCAGAAACATCCACAGACCCCCTTTGAAGGAAGACCACAATACCGTTGGAAAGATGTCTAGTAGATCCTCAAACCTCTTTAATAAACCCAAATTAGAACCCAGAGCATCGAGAAAGGAGCCTACTTCATAGGAGTTTCCATCTAGGTCATGTTGATTGCAAAGAACCAAATTGAAAACAGGGACAAAGAGTTACCTTCATGCGCTAGAGCCCATACCAACCTAAGGTTGTCAGAGGGAGGGAGCTTAGGTGCTCCTGGAGTGACCTCAGAACCAAAGAGCCTTGATCTCCAAAATTCCCAAGCACTGGAGTGTCCAACCCACATTCTCACCACGTAGATGAGCAGAAAATGAAACCAGAAGTGGAGCTCTTTGCGAAGCTGCTGGAAAATTGGACAACTAGACGCCACAATGAATTCCATAGCTAAAACTACAACCAAATTAACAAACCACGAAGTTGATGGTGCCATTAGAGGAATATTGAGGTCTAAAATGGGATTTCTAAAGAATATTATAAAATAATATTAAATTACCTCAAGTTCGAAAGCGAAAAAAAAAAAAAAAAAAAAAAACAAAACAAAACAAAACAAAACAAAAAACAACAACAACAACAACAACTATTTTTTCAACTCCTATTTTCAACTTATCTCCTTATGATTTTACTGAAATTTCGAGTTGGAGCACTCATTTGATGCGAAATTTATTTTTTCATCCAAGGAATACTCATGTTGCATGCTATCGATGGACCCTACTACATGGAAAATGTGAAATACATGAAAATACGTGATTTTATTCACGTCTTTTCATGTATTTCACTTTTTTCGTGTAGTAGGGTCCATCAAAAATATGCAACATGGGTACTCTTTGGATGCAAAATTAAATTTTGCATCGAACAAGCGCTCCGATTCGAAATTTGAGTTAAATCGTAGGGAGATAAGTTGGAAATTAAAGTTGAAAAAATAGTTTTTTGTTTTGTTACTTTTTTATCGTTTTACCATTTTACTCCCAAAATGGTGAATCATCCCCCATGGTTGAATCCTATTGGTTTTTATAAAGTTTTTTTTTTTTGTAGTTTTTGTGTTGGGGCCCATTTTTTACCTCAAATTTTCTCTAATGAAGGGATATGAACTCAAACATGAATGAAGTTGGAACAAGGCAAAACCTAAATTTATCACTCATTTCCCTATCCATCCACACATTCCTCATCAAGTAAACATTAAATTTCCTAGTACAACTATCAAAGAGATACATCATGATTCTAAGAGGAAGGTGCTTCCAAGGTCAGGGTAGATGATCACAGAAAATACCGAGCATGCGAGGCAAAGAGCAATATATATGCATGGTGGCGGCTCTCATATAATTCCATGTCATGGGAGATAAAATTCCAAACATGAAACCAAATCTTAGAACATTCAAGAAATATGTGGGGATTATGAAGGGTGTCTTATGGAAGGGGCAGGGTAATGGGTAGGATATAATGAAGGGTGGGTGGCGCAGCAGGGCCTAAGTTAGTTCCAAGGAGATAAATAGTCAAATAAGGGAGAGGCCAAGGGGAAAACTATATTCTAAGGACCATATATCCTTAAGGGATTGAGAAGAATCTACTAGAACCATTAATTTCTAACTCAATCTCTTCAATAGAGTAAGCCTTATTAGCTTGCAAATTAGCATCCATGTTATTGATTCTAAGAATATGGTAGAACTCTTTGGTATGAAAGAAAGAAACCAGTCTTCTAATTCTTTGAAGCACCAAGCCAATGAAGTTATCCTTCAAACACCTCTCCGTAATGAGATATTGGATTGTAAGCAATGAGTCTCCGAGAACAATAATATCTTTAATGCCTTTGTCTTTACCAATGCATAAACCTTGTAGGAGATCATACATCTCTCCTTGATTGTTGGTTTTCCTTCCCAGGACCCGTGAAAATTTAACCTCCATTATTCCATTAGGATTAAGTAATATATCTCCCCCTCCTACCACCCCTTATTAAAACTAAATCTTAACTAATAAGAACATCAAGAATAAAAACCTAGACCTGTGGTTCAAATGTATGCTCAAGAAGACCTTGACATAGTCAATTTCTCCTTGGGCTAATAATAAAAAAAATTATTAAGAATGACCCACAACTTTCTCAAATGGTGATAACATAAATTTTAGAAAATAGGACACATGTTGTAATGCATCTCAAGTCAAAGCTTAGTCACATGGCTCCTCTATAGAATTGGGAAAAGATATGACCGTCACACTCAAATTGTCCTTGTGGTAATCAAAACACTGTTAAGAATGGCCTGCCATTTTCTCAAAATTATAGTGTTGACACCAATCAATTTTAACTCTGAATCTATCGAGTGTCGAGAGGGATCAAATCTCTCGAGATGCAAACCTTGTTTTTTACTACAAAACTCTAGGAAAGGTTTGCACCTAGAAAGATTTGATTCCTTTTGGATCTTGGTAAATCTTGTGTTAAAATGGATATATGTTGATTCTGAGTAACAAACTAATAAAATGTTTTAATTAAAAAAAATCACTTGTTTTATATAATATATAAATAGTTGACATTAAAATATTTTATTTATGATTCATCTTCTACTAAGTAACATGGTCGTTGCTAATTGCTCTGTGAAAAATTAAATATTTATTTTTCAATATTATTAACAAAAATATTTTTCAAACATTTGATTGGACCATAACTTGAAGGTCATATTGCATCCTTTGGACGCCATGTAGATAATTGTTTCACATATTTTATGTCATAATTTATGAACATGGTTGCAATATTCATTCATGATTTTTAGATATTTGTACAGAGATTTTTTATTCTTAACCTTTGCAAGAAAGCTATCCAAAAATAAAATCCTTGAAAAAAAATCATATTTGAGTAAACCAGCATAAATCCATTTTAAATATGGATCTAACATGAGCATAGAGGAATCCAGTTTCTTCACGGAACATTATTTAAATGTTTTGTATAGTTATTTAATTTTTTT
>APFE031349612.1:39692-54077 GCA_000404065.3 Pinus taeda
TTATTCCCGCAGACATGAGCAAAATTTCATTTCAGCTTTGATGAAGAACTGACAGAGTTACACATCATGTTGTAGAATGAGCCTCTCGGCTCAATAACATATTCACCACCAGTGACTTCTTCCCATAATTTAAGCAAGTCTTTGTATAAAAAAAATAATAATAAAAAATAAAACTAAATAAATATATCTCTAACATTGATACTACACAAGCTCTAGAGCTATGGAAATTCTATGAGCAGCTAAACACTGATACTACACAAGCTCTAGAGCTATGGAAATTCTATGAGCAGCTAAACGGGATCACCCCAGAATATTACCGAAGACCATTCATCGGAGGGCTCCAAGTAAACATTCTTCTTCACTGAGTTTGAATGATGATATTTTTGGATATATATGTTATGTTGAGATTTTCTGTTTTAAATAAAATAGGCAAAAAATCTCAGTATGTGACAACAATAGGAATTTGTTGCTAGATTAGCTCCAGGTTGTTGGGAGGGAGTTAATGCATCCTAAATTAAGAATTTGTTGCTAGATTAGCTCCAGGTTGTTGGGAGAGAGTTAATGCATCCTAAATTTGATGTGAGAGGATTTATGGGGCAGTTAGATTCTCCTAACTATAAAACAGGTATCCATACAGATTGTTTTAGAGTGAGAGTTTGTGAGAAAATAGATTATTTTGTAATCTCCTATTTTATTAATAAAGATTGTCGATGCTTATGCGTGCTGGAGTTTGTGTGGTATTGTCATTCCGCTAGTGTCTATACATTATCGGTTGGGATCGCCAACGTTCTTGCCATTCCGCTGGTGCGTTGTCTATACATTATCGGTTGGGATCGCCAACGTTCTTGCCATTCCGCTGGTGCGTTGCGTGGAGACATTGCGTTGGCCGTGTTGAACTCCTGTCTGCCTGCGTGGAGATTGTTTAACATACCAGCGATATGGATTGCATCAAAAGCACTGCTTATGTTGGTATATTTTTTTTGTGTGTATGTCTTTTGGTGCGGTGAGCGTATTGAACATTGTGCGCTGTCAAATAAAAAAAAAATCAATACAATGACAATTCATCTTACCATGAGAATGAGAATTTGAATATGGTTTAGATGCGTGCTGGTGCGTGCGTTTTTTTTTTTTTTAAACGAAAAACAGGACCGTATGTGTTATGGCAGAAACTTTTCTATGAAGTACAAAGGACAGATGTTTTTTTTTTTGGGGCAAAGGCAGTGCCATATAAGGCATAGGCAATTTTTTACATATTAATTGTTGGTATTTAAAAGTTGGATTTGGAGATTATTGTTTTTTTGGTTAATGAAGATGACGAAAACTCAGAGTGCCCGGTCTGAAATAGAGAAGTTTAATGGCAAAAATAACTTCGAGATCTGGAAGGTGAAGATGTACGATTTGCTTGTCCAACATGGTGTGGCAAAGGCATTGTTGGGCAAATCCAAACAACCTTACAACATCACAGATAATGAGTGGGCCGAGATGGATGAAAGAGCGATAAGTGCTATTCGACTGTGTCTAGCTAATGATGTCTTGTTTAATATCGTGTCAGAGACAACAGCTGCTGGTTTGTGGACGAAATTGGAGAAACTGTACATGACCAAATCCTTAACCAATAGGATTCTCCTGAAGCGACAGTTGTACAGTTTGCGAATGAAGGGAGGTACATCAATTGTTGATCATTTGAATGCTTTTAATACTCTTTTGGTGCAATTACAAAGTATAGAAGTAAAAAATCAATCCGAGGATAAAGCGATTACTTTATTGTGCTTGTTGCCCGAGTCATGGGATCATTTTGTTACTTCTATAAGTCTTAGTTCATCAGAAACTATTGAGTTTGATGATGTAGTTGCATCTTTATTATCGGAAGAAACAAGGAGAAGGTCGCATTCAGAAACCTTTACATCAAAAGCTATGATGGTTAGAGGTCGTTCGAAAAAAAGACGCTCCAGGAGGCCGAGCGACTCACGTTCAAAGTCGAAAGGGAAAAAGAGTAAGGTAAAATGTTGGTTTTGTGGCAAATCAGGGCATTTAAAGAAGGATTGCCGGAAGCGACAGCAGCAAACTTCAAAAGCAGATTCTTCAACAGAGAAGAAGGAGGCAAATACGAGAGATACAGGTTCGGCATCTGGTTCAAGTATGAGTGATGAAGTATTATCAGTTAATGTGTCAAATCATAGTCAACATTGGTTGTTAGATTCCGGTGTATCAAACCACGTGTATCCATAAAGAATGGTTTAAGACATATAAATCAATTAATGATGGAGTTGTGTATATGGGTAATGATGTAACATGTAATATTGTGGGGATTGGGAGCATACCACTACAAATGTTTGATGTGACAACTAGAATATTCACTGATGTGAGGCATGTACCAGATTTAAGGAAAAATTTGATTTCATTAGGAGCACTTGATTCAAATGGATATAAAACTGTAATTCAAGGTGGAGAAAAGAAAATTTACAAAGGTATTTTACTAGTTATGAAAGCTAAGAAGGTAGGAAATCTATTTCAGTTAGAAGGAGGTACATGATCAGATTATGTGTCTACGATGTCTGAACATGACAGTAGTTCCATTCACTTATGGCATCAAAGATTGGGGCATATGAGTGAAAGAGGGTTGAAAATTTTGGCTGATCGCAAATTACTTCCAAATCTAAAGTTTAGAAAGTTAGATTTCTGTAAGCATTGTCTGTTTGGAAAACAAAGTAAACAAAAGTTTAAAACATGCAAACATACTAGTAAAGGAATACTTGATTATATCCATTCAGATGTCTGGGGTCCAGCCTCTACAACTTCACATGGTGGTTCGTCATATTTGGTATTGTTTATTTTGTAATCCCCTGTTTGATTAATAAAGATTGTCGATGCCTATGTTTGGTGGATGTAGCCCAGATTGGTTGGGTGAACCACGTTAATTTGTTGTGTCTCTTGTGCATAATTTATTTGTTGTGTATATGATTTTATCTGTTGTGCATCTTGGCTCTAACAATGTTATGCATATTACTCTCTCCATGGTTTATGTTAGTATTTATGAGACCCATGAAGCCTGAAATATAGCAATCCCTTGAGACACAAATGTTGTAATAAGTTTCAGTGAATTTAACCAGGTTTGACTAAGTTTCATTGACTCGCCTATTTTCATGCCTGCTGCACCATACAGTCTTTTGTTACTTCAAGACTGACCTTCATAGAGTAAATATTAGCTCTAAAGGATACTATAGTATTGCTTCCTTTTAAATAGTATAATTAGTTTTCACGGCTATTCAATTCCCGGAGCTGCAGGGCTTGTGAGTGCATATAATTTAGAAATTTGCTGCATCACCAGGGACAATACTAAATAGTTTGATGGGTGGAATGTGCCATCTACCAAGATGATGTTGGTACACTTCCCGTAAGGAAAAATCCCCACAAATCAACTTCTGACCTATGTCAATTTTTAAACTTCTACAGAGACCACGCTAGCCTGGCTCACTGTAGATCATATTCAAAACCTGAAATATGTTTCGTTGTACCTTGTATCTTCTCATCCTCTATATGGTTATCAGGATAATCATATATATATAATGGTGATGTGCAGAAGTACAATGAGTCTGAAGTTGTGCAATTCTATTAGATACTTAATTCTATCATATAAAATGTAAGTTTTCCTTTTAAAGGAAACGTTATTGTCATTAATGATTAATTATTACTAATTATATCTTATAGCAAATATAGCAATCCCTGGAAGAAAAAAAAAACTGATCAGATATAGCATTTCTCAGAAGCTAATATATCTACATCTTACTAACAAGAGGGCTCAAACATAACTCCATGCATATTAGGCCAACAAGCACCCATCTTTTCACAATGGTTGGAAAGGTGCACACCTGCCACTTACTAATTTTTAAGCATCATGGTCTATTGGAAATTAAGGACTTCACATTAAAAACCAGTTACCTTTCAAACTCTATTATATTGCAAAAAATGTAATGCACAATGATACCGTACTATCATACAAGAGTAAACCTGAATTTCAGGTTTACATTTTATGCCAAGCGAAAAATAGACTGCATTTTAGACATTGCAGTGCGTTTATTGAAGCTTCTATTTTCTCACCATTCTTCCAACTTATGAAATGTAGCTTCATAGCTGGATTGACCATGTAATCATAATTATCCAAATGTCTTACCTGTTAAATTTCCACTAGACTGCAACCTATTATTAACCAAAGTGTGGTGTCTTTCATTTCGAAGTTTCTCTATTTCAGAGAGACACTACGAGTATTTCAGACTCAGTTTCAACTTTTTCACTGTCTCTGCAGCATCTAGATTTAACCATCTATTGCTGCTATCTGACTGCTCCACCCATTGGGTAATTTTGTTCAGTAGTACACGTCTCCTAAAAAGCCATTTATGAACCCTATGGGAATCTCCTTGACTTTTCCCGGCATCTTCCGAGGACCTGACAATTCTCGAACCTTTGTCAAAGGCCTTCTCCAAGAACCCTGTAAACCAGTTTTCAGCTTCGATTTTAACCTGCTTTGCAAGTGCTATTATGTGGAACAAGTTGTTCTTTCTCTTAGAGTCAGGCACATTAACAGGCTGCCGTTCTGTGGGGACTGGTGGTTTCCCGTGAAACCTTTGGTCTGAGATTTCTGTCGATCTCAATTTATTTGAACCTAAATTTAGATTGTGATTATTTTCTGATATTAGGTTGTCATCATTTTCGTTACATTCTGCCAATGTCCTTGGTAAACTTTTATTAGAACAGGACATAGATTGACCTAATGGTCTTTTAGCAGATATAGAAGGAATTGAGCCTCGAGTGAAAAGACCTCCTAATGAGGCTTTGTTAGCATCTTCAGATGCCCTACCCAGACAGCTTTTCACCCTTCTCAATGTTGATTCTTCCGCAGCTGTATGGTGTTTTAACTCAGGGTTAACAGGGCAATTCTTCATATCACTTGATAAGGCTGTTTCTATCCATGCCGCAGCAGAAGCCCACATCCCTGAGTAGTCCGACACTTTTTCTTTGACATCTGAAGCCTCGCCTCTATCAATAGGCATACTTTTCGTCCACGATTCCATATCGACAACGAACTTAGACACCCGCCCGTGTAAATCCATGAAACTTTCTATAGAAGTTTCAGGAGCTTCGGGTTTTGCTGAAGAACAGAGTTCAGAAAGGTTCCTGAATCCGGGACAAAGAACTTTTAGTGAACCTCTGTGCGAAACATTTTTACAACAATAAAATGAAGTTTACAACGAGTAAAACAAGATCCAAGTATCCCGAACAAAACCGAGATGACATAACAATTAAGGGATCAGAAAATTGCAATATATCATTGCTCCTTACAAACTAAAAGATAGAAAAAAGACCCTATCTGAGCAGAGCTCAGATGGTGAAGACATGGACCAACCCGGTAAGACCTTGTAGTCAGGACCTTACCGCCTTTCAGGACCGACCCGTTATGACTTGGTACAGTCTTTTCAGGATAAGCAGAATCCAGATGAATTAAATTAAATAACAAACTAATTTAGGAATCTCAGGGAAACTCTCCAATGCTCTAAGCTACAGCACTGGAAAAGGCCACTTATCTACACAGAAAATTTAAAAACAACATATATTTTCACTATCAATATACTGACCTCACAATCTGAGCCATTGTTTCCGTCGCAGAGGCTACCTGCAATGCTTCCAATGCATCCAGGTAAGCTTCGTCCCGCCTTTGCAAAGCTTCCTGCACATTTTTCATCCATTAGTCATCAAGGTTTCTCAAACCCTCGTTGCATCCAACAAAAATTCATGAGCAGACTAATCATGTATAAAAGGACTTAGACATTCAGTAAAACTTTCTCTGTGACTATATACACCCTCTAAACATACGTCCAACAAAACCCACAACTAATATCAAGGAAACCTCATTGTATCCAACCAGAATTGGTAATGAGCAACTTTCATTCATCCATAACGGCTTTGCAAGCCCTAGTTGCGCCAAACAAGAATTCGTGACAAGACTGATCATTCAAAAAAGGACTCAAGACATCCGGTGGAACTTTCTCTGTTAACAATAGACCTTATAAGCATAATTCCAACAAACCCCACAACTGATATCAATGTTTGACAAAACCTCATCCAACAAGATTTGCTTTGCTGAGCACACCATTCATCATAAAGGGAATTACATACTCAATATAATTTTCTCTGTTGCCAAATAATCCCTCAAATGACACCTCCAACAAGCCCCATGATGAAAATATTTTTTTGCCAAATCAACCCTTAATGACCTCCAACAAAGCCTATACGAAAGTAAATTTTATAGCCGATAAAACATCAAATGAAACCTCAAACAAACCCAAGAAGAAGAAAAAAAAAATTAACAAATAAATTCTCGAATGACATCACCGATAAATCCCGTGATTAAAATAATTTTTCCAACTAAATCCTCGAATTGATCTCAAATAAACCCCAAAACTAAAATAGTTTTTGTCCGAAAAACATCCTCAAATGATATCAGCAACAAAACCTAGAATAAAATATTTTTTGTTCAAAATAAATCCTCAAATGACATCTCTAACAAACGCAACACTAAAATATTTTTGCTGCACAGGTTTGTTTTTTTGGTCTGAGAAGCCTCCCCTATCACGATAAGGCAGCTCTCCTTACAACATTCACAGCTCGCACAGGTAACACGGCCCATGAAAGGTGAAACATGCCTTTGGAGAGTAAATTTAAGACTAAACTAATATTGCCCTGTATTGCTACGGAGGCCCTTTTCGATTTTAGAAGCTTTTTGCTCACAGCTTGCACCGCTGAGACAGGTCATACAGAGTAAAATATGTCTATAAAGAATTTAAACCTCGGTGAGGAATATTATCCCCTCCGCTTAACCATAAGACCCGGTTAAGAGTCCCCAGTATCCTTACTAGCATGTCAAATATTAAAATTCTCTCAACCCTAAAAGAAAAAAATCACATACCTTTCCCAGGGCTGCTAGCTTCTCGGGCAAAATTGTGCTGAAACCCTCCCCAGCTATGTTTCCATTGTGATCAGAAACATCATTGTTCCGTCCTGATCTCTCATTAGGTCCGAGGCATGGCCTTGCATGAATTGCAGAATTATTTTCCTGCAATACCAAATATAAAACGTTACGCCCACTTCAATAATTACCAAAAACCCATTATTAACGAGACAGACGATGTACCTACAGTAGCAGATTGCGAAATATTAGATATTTCCCGGCCCTTAACATCTTGACCATTGCTGTTTCTCAAAACCTTCGAATTCGCTCTGAAGAGCCCGCTGACAGAAGTCCTAACCACAGAGCTCCTGCCGACCCTGGACAACGACAGAGACCTCAGATAATCCTTGCTCGAACTGACCGCATCACAGCACGACGACGACAGGGATCGAACAGACAACTTCTTGGCAGCCACCTCGGACGCCCACAGGCCGCGCCTCTGCAAGCCCTTCTCGATCGGTTTAGGCCCCGAATTCGGCACCGCAACCTGTTTGTCATTCTCGTGAACGGCGATCAAATCCTGGGGACTCCCGATGAACGGGTGCCTGCCTTGCAGAGGCCTGACGCCGCGCAAGACCGGGACAGGGGACCCGGGTTCGAGCCTGTCGACGTACACGAATTGGCCGAGCTGAAGCTTGTTACTCAACACCAGGTCGACATCTTCGTCTTTGAGAGAAACATAGGTAGCATGCGAGGAATCCGAGACCTTGACATAAAAACCGTGCTTCGGCCACAGCTCGTCTCCGTCAAGATCGGCGGGAACGATATCGATTACCTGCAGCAAAGATGATCTGTGTTCTCCGGCCGCCTTAACATCCGAATTCATGTGCTGCAGAAGTCTCTTGAGCATCCCGGCTGTTAACGTCGCCATTTTGAATCCCAGTTGAAACCATAAATCCAAATTTATATACAGTGCTGGCGGTCTGTCTGCGGAGGAATCGATTCTGGAGAACCAGAATTTTTATCAAACTCGGGCACCCTGCGGAAACGATTTGAAAGAGTGAGAGTTCAGTCTCTGTTGTTTGTTATCGCAGTCAATTCAAAATCAGATGGATGGATTTTGACAGTGCCCACTCCCATTTGTTGCCCGTTACAAGTCTTGAATTGATTTGTCAAATGCGGGATTTACGGTTTTGTAGGGCGGGCTGCACGGCAGCTTTCAAGTTTTCTCGATGACGTTGTCGCCTGGCCCAACCTATTATTACTGATTTTTTTCATTATCTCCAAGGCTAAGGTTCAAACCCCACGCGCTACCTATTTTGACCGAGGGTTTTTCTCATGCATAAGTTTGGAGGCAAGTTTTTATAAAATAAAATTAGGTTAGTTGCGGTAGGCGTTGCGTGAAGTTAGAATTAGTTGAAACATCATCGGAGTAGATTAACCGGTTAACTTTTTGGATATTGATGTACCTGTAATGTTTGTCGGAAGAATTTGTCCAATTTCTAGAATTTAACTAACCATGTTTCATTAGTTGTGGAGAATTGTTTATTAATTAATGTAAATTTTGGTTTTGTGTGATATCATAACGAAGTTCTTAACCTTATTAATGTGGATATGAAAGTGTGTAAAATTATTGTAATATAATTTAAATATTTTTATTATAATAATTTATATAAGTTTGAATTTTTAAATTTATTATTTTCAACTTCTTACCGGTTTAGAGCAGAGTAGGGTGTTATTTTAAGGGATTTTGTGGCGTAAAAGTTATTTTTTTAGAAAGTTGTAAAATTCCAACTATGTTAAGGGTGGGTTAGTGATAATCTCTAGGAGATTTTGACGATTTAGATGCTTCTTATTGATAACTACTCAAGCCATAAGTTAGACTTGAGTTTTGAGATGACTAACAAACCTAATTAGTGTTTGAGTAATTGCCACCTAAGGGCATCTAAACCGTCAAAATCACTCTAGAGACACGCATGGGCCACACAACCCATTAACATGGTTGGATTTTTGTATATATAATTTTCAAAATTATTTTTAATATATTAAAAAAATCAAATATAATAAAAATGAGGGTTTTTAAATTTTAAATAGATATTTGTTTTCTTTTTATTTATTAGTAAAATTTTAATTCATAATTAAATTTTTTTAGTCAAAAAGGACCATAGTGTGAATGGTAGCTAGCAAGTATTATGATGATGATGAAAAGAAAAAGAATCTAATTGTGATTCTTTAAAATCTTGTTTATGTGATCAAAAAGAAGAGAAAGAAGCACTCCACCATCACTATAGTTGGGTTGGCTTAATAAGTCAAGAAGATTGGAAGTGTGGCACATGTTAGTGAATTGAGAGCGGATGTGAGTAAGAGTCGGGTAGTCTAAAAGGAAGTGTTTTTCATCTTCCACCTTCTTAGTATCACAAATGTGACAAATTTTATCATTTGAGAGTCTCAGGGAGTCTTGGAAGTAGACCACCCCTCGGTTTCACTTACAAGCTAGTGAGGATTAGTTCTTATCCTAGCAATGTTCATTTTTTTCTTAGTATTGGTCAACATAGAGAGATAATTTTGGTTATCAAGGGTGGGTTGATCACCTCCTTATAGTATCTTAGCTTCCTTTTACCCTCCAACTCCTTATCATCCCACAACTTGTCCTTAAAATTGGAGGTAATAGTATCTTTGACACTATCCTTGCTTCCCATGATGATCTTCTCCTTAATCCCCCAATGGTTGAGCCAACACTAGGCATCCTTATGTCACCCTTCCACCTAGATTCTATTCTCCAGAAACATGTTAGTTTGTGTGGCAAAATTTTGAACATATTAAGTCTATGTGGCAAAAATTTGAACATGTTGAAAATAATAACAAGTAATTTCTAGAACGAAGAGACACTTCAAATATCTTGATATTAAAGTGAATAGTGATAATAATTGTGATTAAATCCCAGATCTTAAACCAGAAATTATAGTTTTTTAAAATAATAATATTTATGACAGATATTTTTTTAAATATTATTTTAAAATAAAACATAAACATATTATTTTATAAAAAAAACACCTTAAATTAAGAACAATCTTAATATCATAGTGAAAATTAATGTTTTTTATAAATTTAAACAGTACGAGAAAAAAAGATTCGTTGAAAAAAAAATAACATTGTTATCTCTATTTACCTGGGAGTACAAGTTAAAAAAGATTTACCATGCTTGACAATTCGAAAAGTACAAGTTAAAAAAGATTTACCATGCTTGACAATTCGAAAAAAACCTATTAAATTATCTTTCTAGAAATTTATATTTCAATGACAACCTATTTTTCATTTCAAATGATTCCAAACACTAACCATTACTTAATTTATTTCACTATTCTCATCTTTATAATCATGCTCAATAACTTTGACTTAAAGACATTGCCACAAATTGGTAATAATATTAATAAAAACAAGCCTGTAATAATAATAATTTCATTAGCCATTTAAGTGATTTAGGTGTACCCTTTCACTCTTCTTGTCATCATGGTTAGTGACTTTAAGCCAAAGACATTACCATTACCACTTCTATGCCTTGTAATGATCTCTAAGATTTAACAATTTAGGTATGCAATACCAAAAATAATGGGATGAAGTGGGTACACAGATAATCAAATGTGCAATTCCAAAGCTAAGTGGGTGAAGTGGGGGTTGGGTAACCACTTAATGTTATAGCAATGATGTCAAATTTATTAACCATTTAAATGTAATTTTTTAATAAATAATAAATAAAGTATTTATTTTATATCTATAATATAATTAAAAATAAAAAAGTAGTTTATTTGTTCTTTGATGTGTTTTAAAGCAACCCCATACCCATTATTCTGGATAACATTCTAATCCTTCCTTGCTGGTTTTGGTTCTTTATCTTTATGTTTTCAAATGTTTAATAGAGAAAGATTCTACAATTTTATTTTTTATATGCTTTCTTTTCACTTTATCAAGGTGTTATGGGCCCATTTTCTTGCCAAGAAAATGTGTAAAATGAACTGAACCACCTTGTGGAATGGGATTATAAGTTTGGACTAACATTTAATAATACTGGATATATCTAAAGGTATGCTTTTAGATTGCAAAGTATGTGTATAAGTAGAGCAAATATTTTATGTATCGGGAAGTAATGAAATGGATGTACTTTTCTTTGAGCTTAAAAAAATTATTTTAGGTGCTTTGTTGGTACTATTCAACCTATTTTCTCGTATGTGGCTTTTATGCTACATAATATGTTTTTTGGTAGTGAGTGAAATGTGTATGGTCATTTATTTTATCCAAAAAAAAATAAATGGAATAAATAAAATAATTAAAATTAAAATTTTATTTAATTAAAAAAAAAATATAAAATTAATTAAAAATTTTTGTTTAATTAAAAAGCAAATAATATATCATAAATTTTAAAATGAGTGTATAAGTAAAATTATATTTTATTGAAAACAAGATAAATTCACTTAAATTTGGTATTGTTTACTCACATGACTACCAATAAAATTATTGATTTTTTAAAATAAAGATTTTTTTAAATTGGGAAAACCTTTATTTGAGAATTTTTTAAAATAAGGAAATGGACTTTTATTTTAAAACCTTTATTTTGAAAATGAATTGGTATAACTTCAAAACATTTATTTTGCATATTGTTATGGTTTGATAGTGTATTTTTGGTTTGGATGAAATATGTTAGTATTTTTTTATTTTGGGTTATTTTTAGATTTAAGTTTGTATTTTTACATATAAATATGTATGTTTAAGTGAATAAAAAAAAAGAGTAAAGTAATAGAATTTGGATAAAGAAAAAAATTTAAAAGTAAGAAAAATGGTAAAATTAATAATTAGTGTTCCATTTAAATTAAATGACTAGTAAATACCAATAGGGATCAAAACACTTACTTCATGATTCATCTTACATTGCCAAGATTAAAAAAAATCATAAAATTAACTAAATTACAACTTTATTTTAAATTATCATCATTATTATTATTTTGTAAGTTAAGTTTTGTATTTCCTTTAAAATCCACCATACATCACTTAAAATTACATAGTCAAAATATTACTGGTCTAAATCTGTAAGAAAGGAACTAGATCTGTTCACTAGTAATTTAAAAGAGAGAGTATCAAAATAGAGCAATTGTAACCAACCACAATATCACCTAGCCAAAACTAGACTATATGAGAAAACAAAATAACTACATAGAAACATAAATTGGAATCAAGAGTCAGAAGCAGTCATGGGAGCATGATCTTGTGCACTTGTACTAGCTATAACAGAGGGCTTGAGCTCACATTGGAGATGAATTTCCAAGTGTATTACGCGAGCATCTATCGCTCTAAACAAAAACATTGGTAATGTTGCACCAATCTCGTTTAAGGAAGAGATAATGTTGTTTCAATCTTCATGATTCTCTTTCAGGAATCTACACAAAAGAGTCTCCATTTGCCAGTGGAGGGTAATGAAATGCAGGTATTGGTTCTATCTTCCCTTGGTGTGACTAAGGTCATATACCTAATTAGATACCTCCTCTAGAATTTATGAATCTGAGCATGTTTGTCGATCATGAATTATAAGTTTCCAGTTGACATATCCCCTCTCGGATGTTAGAATAAATCATTGAGTGAAAATAGTAGTTGCTTCTTTAACCTAGGCCTGGGCTCGTGGCTGCCCTTGCTAACCATGACCTGCAAATCCCCTACGAATCTGCATCCCCTGACATGGCATTGGGGTCCAATAAGGTAGAACTCAAACAAGAATCCAAAGCCCCGACTAACTCACCCAGAAAGAACTATATCCAACCAGGTCAAAATCAACTATGAATTGTCCACTATGTGACTAACAAACCCACCTGAACCACCTCAAGTAATTAAACTAATACACCTCTAACTCAAAGACCCACCTCCAAGCAAGAGACACAAAAAGCCAGAAATCCACAAAACGTAGAGCGCATGAAATGTCAAAGCCACAAATGCGAAAACCAAGAGGCTTAGTGTAGAAATTCCTTGTAGATTCAAACTACTAATTGTAATTTCCTAAAACAATAGACTTAACTCTACTCTACTCATCAGCGAAAACAATTGATCATTGAAATCATGAAGCATATAAGAGAAAGAATTCAATCGCACATAACACAATGATTTTCTAGGGAAAGTCACAACTAAAAACCCCCGATATCTGTATATTGCATTAATAAGAAAATATGAGAAGATTACAATGCTTTTCTCATGCCCGAGTAACCTTTGCACTATCTCTATCTATCTCACTACCAACCTATGCACAAGCTTCTCTTGGCACACCTTTCTCTCACAAGCTCCACGCACAAACTTGTGCTTCCTATTGCTTGGTCTCATCAACTCGTCCTCACCAAAACAATGATTAAACTTGTGCTTTCATTCCTCCTTTTAAAGGAAATTCAAATGGTTAAAATTAGTGAGTTTTCTAATTAAGGAATGATTTATTTTAGGCCTTCTTCTGACTGCATGCACCATCTATTTGATTTAGATGATTTTACAACTGATAGTACATTGTCCCTAAACTCCAATCTCAACTAGGTCTTTCTCTGATCTGACATGCATGAGTTAATTATGAGTGAATATCTAGTTTACTGGTTGATTATTGTAGGTTGCACCCCACTATTGTAGGTTACTATAACACCCTCCTCCTCCATCTACCCAAGTAACCAGCCAGCCAGGGTAAACATGCGACGAGAGGCCACTATGATAAGATTCAACTTCCTTGGTGACTTTAAAGAAATGGAAACTACGGAACATCACATACAGTCATCCAACATCATCCACGTAACCTTTAGAAGACAAGTCAGCCACTCAGATTGCCTGTCCTTAGGTCCTACTGTTGTTTGACAAAACTTAGGGTAGGGTAACGCTCCCTAGACACTGACCAAGCGAGTTAGTTTAAGGACTAACTCTCCCCAGACACTGGCAGGGTGCTTTCTAACGCTCCCTAGACACTGCCCAGGCAAGTTAGTCTCAACACTAATGCTAATATTCCGGGATTTGAGCCACCTTTCTCGAACCAGAGCTCGGGACACTACCCAGGATGGAATGATCATTTAGAATTGGCAAGGATACAAGGTAACAAGCATACAAAAGAAATAATATGAACAAAATCATAACCAGACCCCCACTAGCCATGACAGGCATTTCGTCAAACATATCATCAACATGTAACCTACAGGTGTAAATAACAAAATTAAGAGTAGAGATCTTATACTTATATGAGAATCTTTATGAACCATTGTTTGCTCATGTCTTTTGTTGCCTTATCACTTATTAGGTCATAAATACAATATCCATTCAAACATAAGTAAAAACATGCCAAGAGCCAAACATAGCTGCTACCATAAAATTTATATAACCAGCATAATATGAACAAAAATACAATGGACAAATCATCCATTAAAAACCATATATCTATA
>APFE031349612.1:58024-80708 GCA_000404065.3 Pinus taeda
GAAGGGTAAGAAAGAATTGGTATGCAAGTTAAAGAAGTCTCTGTATGGGTTAAAATAGTCACCAAGGATGTGGTATTAGAAATTTGATACATTTATACGGGGACTTGGCTTCACCAGAAGAAGAGCTGATCATTGTGTGTATTTTAAGTTAATTGGTGACCATGTTATTTATCTGGTCTTATATGTGGATGATTCGTTGCTGGTTGGAAATGACAAAGAAATTATCCAGGATTTGAAGACCCAATTTTCCTCCAAATTCAACATAAAAGATCTTGGTGCTGCAAACTATATTTTGGGCATGGAAATTAAAAGAGATCGGACAAAGAGGAAGCTCTGGTTAAACTAGAGGAAGTATGTTGAGACAATACTGCAGAGGTTTAATATGCAGGATAGTAAACCAGTGAACGTTCTTATTCCTATAGGTGTGAGGTTATCTGTTGAACAGTGTCCCAAGACACATGAAGAGGAAGAGGACATGTCCCGTGTTCCATATGCAAGTGCAGTCGGTAGCTTGATGTATGCAATGGTCTGTACTAGACCAGACATTGCACATGCAGTGGGAGTATTGAACAAGTTTATGTCAAAACCAGGGAAGGAGCACTAGACAGCAGTGAAGCGAGTTTTTAGTTATTTGCGTGGCACTGGTGATTATGGTTTGTGCTACCAAGGAAGACCAGGATTGGACAGAGTGTTGGATATTCGTGGCTTTGTTGATGCAGACTGGGTTGGATCTAGATCAAAGAAGATCTACAAGTGGGTATGTGTTTAACCTATTTGGAGGTGCAGCCAGTTGGATGAGTAAGAAACAATCTGTAGTGGCACTATCAACTACAGAGGCAGAATACATGGCCGCCACTCATGCAAGCAAGGAAGCAGTTTGGTTGCAGATATTTTGTTCAAGTATGGGGTTAGTACAGGAAGCTATAAGGATATACTGTGACAGCCAAAGTGCAATTTTCTTGGCAAAGAACCCTGCATATCATTCAAGGACAAAGAACATTGATGTTCAGTATCACTTTATGAGGGATATGATAGAAGACAAAAAGGTGTTGCTAGTAAAGGTGGACACTTTGAAGGATACTGCAGATGCCTTCACAAAATCTATGAGCTCTGAGAAGTTCTCTTGGTGTAGAGAGACAATGGGCATTTCAGGGCTGGAAAAATTACTAAGCTCTCTTGTGGCCCCCTATGGAAAGAAAACAACAAGTAGGAGAATGTTGGGTTGTGTTATATTCTTTCCACGACTAGCCCACGTAGTTAACCAGGGGGTTAGAGGGGGGCAGAGTCCCCCCTTCGTTGCATCGATTGTGTAGCGGGGGGGAAGGGTCATAGGGGGTTTGAGGCGTACCCGTAACCCCACTTTATGGGGTCTGTAGTAGCGCCCTGGAAAATTTTGGTTTTGGACCCTATATTAGGTTGGGCAGAGCCACCTATGGTTTTGTGCATGATTTTCACACATGTTTTGGACATGATGGTTTTTGGTCCATGGTATTGGATGCTTCGGCATGTATAAATATGTATTATAACATTAAAAGGAACAAAATGAAAAATCAAGCTGGTAGTCCCGGTTTTGGGATCTAGGGGAAATCCCTGTGTATATGTGTTTCATGTGTTATGCTCTCGCATTGTTTATTTTCTGTGTTTTAGAATTCGTATGCAGGTAATTTGTGTACGGGGTTAAAACCTACATCAATCTTGTCTGTGCATCTGTAGTCTGATCCAGGGACCACTAGGCCCTATATCGATACATACTGTCCAGGCTTTACCGTGCATTCCATCTCGGAATCACTAGGCCCAACGGAGAGAAAATTCACCTCTTGGCTTTACCATATATCCCACCATTCAACAAAAATGATTCATAGGCCCACTGAGGCACACAATCTGGCTTTACCGCAACCCATAATCTGGTTTAGGGGTTACCAGGCCAGTGGCTTCGTGCATCCTCAGTCTGGTTCAGGGACCACTACCACCATGTGTTTATCAATTCGAAGATCCACCGCAATTAGCTTCGAATCCAATCCAGCCATCTCCCACAAAATGCATGAGAGAACCCATCTCATCAAAGCTATCAGGAAATGGCAATGCTAGGCTGAAAATACTGTCACACCTGGCAAAACCCATGCCATGGTAGAAAAGAAACGCATGTAATCCCATGCATTCCAAATCTAGCAAGGAAAATACACATGAAATATGATACCTTCAATGAAGCATGTTGTAGTTGCTTGATCCTGCCTTTCTTTGCTTGATATTTTCTTGATATTGCCTTCTTTGCCTTTGTTGCTCCAATGCCAAAGTGATCCAAGAAATATCTAAGTGTCCAAGAGTATGAGAGAGAGGGAGAATAATGAGAGAGCTCCAAAGCTAAAATGATCAAGTCTTGCCCATTAATCCTCAGAAGCCTTTTTATGAATCAGGCCTCTATTTTCTTCATTTTCCATTAGTTTCCTTCATTTTCCTCCTCACATGCAACCTATGACCTTTCACCTCCTTTTTCTTTTAATTTCCATTATTTTCATAAACAAATGTGCCAAAATACCTTTTAATGCCTTCGCCATTACCTTTTCCAATTTCCTTAGCCATACACAACCAAATGAACACCCCCTAGGATGTCTTGCCCACCATTCATCTTAGAATACGTGTCCCATCATCCGTGGTATTTATGTATTTTTACATGGAATTTTCACCAGGGCTGTTATAGTTACACCCCACCACTATAAGTTACACTCCACTACAACAAGTTACACCCCACTATTGCAGGTTACACCCCACTACAGTAAGTTACACCCCATTTGTAACACCCTCCTCCCACATCTACCCAAGAAACCGGTCAGTCGGGGTAAACATGCGACGAGAGGCCACTATGATATGATTTGACCTCCTAATTCACCTTAAGGAAGTGGAACCAATGGAAACACAACATACAGACATCCAGCATCATCAACAGAACCCTCAGAAGACAAGTCAGCCACTCAAACAGCATGTCCCTAGGTTCCGATGTTGTTTTAGGTCTCTTGGGCCATAGTCGCTCTCATGCTATGGGCAAGGGAGTGACTAGCAATCTAAATTCACTCTCATAGGCCTACTTTCCAGCAACTGTGGACCAAAATTGCCAGTGTTGTGCCAACGACCCAGGGATTTAAGCCATTTTTCAGGCTCGGAGCCCATGGCACTGCCTAGAACTGATCCATCTCTTCAAATCAGTGAAGAAACATGGAAATGAAAGTACTAAAGCAAATATTTTTTCAAGACCTTGACTAGATCCTTACTAGCCATAACACGCATTTCATTAAACATATCATCGACATGTAATCTATAGGTGTAAATAAGAAAGTTAAGTGTAGGGATCTCATACTTATCTGAGAATCGCTATGAACCATTGTTCCCTTATGCCATTTGCTTCATTGTCATCTATTAGGTCATAGACTCATTATCCATTCACATATAAGTAAAAACATGCTAAGAGCCATACATAGTTGTTGTCATAAAATGTGCATATAACCAACATAATATGAACAGAAATACAATAAACATATCAGCCATCAAATCCATAAATACATCAATACATTTACACATGAAAATCAAGGGAATGGATTTCTCATTAATCAATGCAATGAACCAATCGGAGATAGGACTACCACGTTCCACTCGAGTGTAGAATGGCTGAGCTAGATCTCTCTTCATCCATTCACCCACGAGCCATATTCTAAGCATGAATGTGGGATCTCGTAGAACACATCAATAAAAACTCATACAGGGCTTCCAAAGGCCATCCAACTTAACCCATCAAATAGTGATTCCACCTCAGGGTTGGACATCATAAAACCATCATTAGATTGGTCTCCATCCAAGCCTTCCAAGGCTTCCAGGACTAGTAACTCAACCCATAGTTGTCGTCCAACTTCTAGAGCGTTTGTCCAACCAAGGTTTCTAGGACTAGTAACTCAACCCAAGATGTTATAGGGATTCCAAAGCGTTTGTCCATCCAGGGCTTCAAGGAACTAATAACTCAACCCAAGCTAAGGAATCATGAGAACCAACCAAAATGAAACAATGAACATAAACCCACAATCACCATGACTATCTAGGAAATGGCAAGGCTAGGAAATCCTCCATGCCAATGGTAGATCTTAACCAAGAATCCATGTGCATATGTCATGCATGTCCAAACTATTGAAGAAATCATACATGCAACTTGGTACCTGCAAGAAAATCTAATGTAGTTGTTGATGTCAATGCCTTCTTGCACTTTGCTACTCTTCCTTTTCCTTCTTTCTCCAAGGCTCCAAGTATATCACGCCCTCCAAAAGTTCTCCAAGGAAAATCTAAGTATACAAGAGTATGGGAGAGAGAGAATAATGAGAGAGAGCTCTAACACTGAACTAACAAAAGGTTTCCAACTGATCCTCAAAATCCTTTTTATGAATGAGGCCTCTATTTTCTTCATTTTCTATTATTTTCCTTCATTTTCCTCCTCACATGCAACCTATGACCTTTCACCTTCTTTTTATCCTAATTTCCATTATTTTCATAAATAAATGTGCCAAAATGCCTTTTATGTTGTAGCCTTTGCCTTTGCCAAGTTCCTTATCCATAAACAACCAAATGAACACCCCTTAGGATGTCTTACCCAACATTCATCTTGGAAGAAGTGTCCCAATCATCTGTGGCTATTGTTTTTAAAATTCATTACATGGAATTTTCACTAGGGTTATTACAGAACCCTCCCCCTTGGGGGACACCATCCTCGGTGTTCAATCACACATATAGTTCAACAACCTGCTAAAAGAAGACATATTGCTCATGGAGCTTTACAACACAACCTAATGTAATATTTACAATGAAATACCTACTCATAACAAAACATCATGACAACATGACAACATACCGCATAGTGTAGCTTTATAACACAACTCGTTATGATATTTACATCCATACACGGGTGTACATATAGGAACATCATCAAAATATAGATATACCAAAACATATGCCCAAACATATATCAAACATATATAACATCATATCTAATCATATATATCCAAACATCATAGAGCATACACTAACCCAGATAAGCAAATACTAAACCACCATAAGCAATCACCAAATGACTACAAGAAATCACCAAACCACCATAAGAAAATACCAAATCACCATATCAAGTTGTGTTGCCTAAACTAGAAAACAAGGAAGGATACATAGCCTGCATCTGATCTGCCACCTCCCATGTAGTTTCATCGGGCCCAAAATGCTTCCATTGCACTTTAACTTGCTCTATTGCTCGGTTCTAGAGCATGAGAACCTTTTTCTGCAATATACACTGAGGCTCAGGTTGGAATTCTCCATCTGGTTCCACCTGCAATACAAACCAGTCAATTACACAATCATCATCTTTAACATACTTCTTAAGCAATGATACATGGAAAACATAATGGACTTTTAGTATCGAAGGTCGTGCAAGTCAATAGGCTACTGGCCCAATCCACTCAATAATATTGAAGGGTCCACAAAACCATGGTGCCAGCTTGGCACATGATACAATATGCAAGGAGCTCTTCTTCAGTTTGATGTGCAAGTACACTTGTTCCCCAACCTGGAACTCCTTGAACAACTTGTTCCTATCTGCACAACTCTTCTTCCTATCCTGTGCCGCTTAAGATTCTTCTTGATCACTTGCATCTCCCGTTCCATGTCTGCCAACATATATGGTCTAATCAATACCCTACTAACTGGATCACTCCAACTAATGGGAGTGTTACAACTCTGCCCATACAATGCCTCAAAAGGACTCATCCTCAGTGACTCTTGATAATCGTTGTTGTATGAAAACTCTACGAAAGGGAGATACATCCTCAACATGTTTTCTAAAATATTGTTTATCCTCTCTGTCTATCCATCCATCTGCAGATGATAACTTATACTGAAGGCCAAATTTGTGCCCAAACCAACAAATAATTCCTTCCAAAACTTGGAAGTGAACTTCGCATCCTTGTTTGACACAATCTTCTTCAGAACACCATGTAATCTAACCATGTCTTGGATGAATACCTATGCCGCATCACTAGCTGAGAACGTAGACTTCACCGGAATGAAGTGTGCAACCTTTGTTAACCTGTCCACAATGACCATGATGGAACCATGTTGCTTCACTGTATTTGGCAACCCTGTGATGAAATCCATGGAAATGACCTCCCATTCCCACTCAAGAATAACGATTGGTTGTAGTAGTCCACTGGATGTTTGCACTTTTCTTTTACTCACTGATAGTCAAAACATCTATCCACAAACTATGCTACATCCCTCTTCATATTCAGCCAATAGTAATATTTCTTCATCGTTGTAAGTGTCTTTTGATAACTTGGGTGACCCAATTAAGGTTTTGCATGAAACTCCCTCAATATCACCTTCTTGAGCTCACTGTTATCTGGTACATATATCTTGTCCCAAAACCTTACCAATCCCTCTGTTGTAAGATAATAGTCCATGCCCTATGCACCTGCACCTGCACTTGTACTTGTACTTGTGCCTATACCTGTACTACCACCTGTACCTATACCATGACATGTACCTGTACTATCACCCTGCTGCAACCTGTGCACAATCTCCATATACATGAAATCCTATTGTCCTACCTGCATGATCCTATAATGTAAGTCCATCCCATAGGATCTCATAGTTGCCAAGTAATGTACTTGTACCCATCTATTGAGAGCATCTGCCACCCTGTTCTCTTTACCCTTGATGTACCTGATCTCGAAGTCAAACTCATTGATCATGGCCAACCATCTAGCATGCCTGACATTCAAATTCATTTGGTCAAACAAATACCTCAATCTGATGTCATCACTCATAAGCACAAACTGCCTGCCAAGAAGATAGTGTCTCCACATCTTTGATGCATGTCTAATCGTTGCCAACTTGAGATCATGCGCCAGGTATTTTTTCTTGTGCTTGTTTAGTTTCTGGGACTCATAACATACCACCTATCCATCCTACATAAGGACTCCACCAAGACCTCTCTTGCAATCATATGTGCATACCAAAAACTCTTTGTCCGGATCTGCAATCTGTATTACAGGTGCATGTGTCAACAACTACTTAAGCTGCTCAAATATAGTATCACGCTCTTCAGTCCATTCGAACTTCTTACCTTTTCTTTGCAATGATGTAATGGGATAAGTAATCTATGAGAAGTTCCTGATGAACGTCCTATAATAGCCTTCCAGACCCATGAAAGATCTCACCTCATCCACACTCTTAGGGGATACGCACTCCATGATGGCCCTTATCTTCTCTGGATCTACTGTAATACCTTCCTTGGAGACAACATGTCCCAAGTAGTGAACCTCAGTCTGAAAGAAGCTGCATTTGCTGAGCTTAGCATACAATTGATGCTCTCTCAACAACCTCAACACTGTTGATAAGTGCTTGACATGCTCTTCCTCATTGTTAGAATATACTAGTATATCATCATTCAACACAATAACAAACTTATCCAAATATGGGTGATACACATTATTTATCAAACACATGAATGTAACTGGAGCATTCGTTAAACCAAATGGAACAACTAAAAACTCATAATGCTCATACCTGATTCTAGACGCAGTCTTGTAAATGTCCTCATCTTTGATACATACCTGATGGTATCAGGATCTCAAGTCAATCTTCGAGAACACTATTGCTCCCTTCGGTTGATCGAACAAGTCATCAATCCTTGACAAAGGATATCTGTTCTTGATAGTCACTTTGTTCAACTGCCTTTAATCAATACATAATTTGGGGGTACCATCTTTCTTCTTCATAAACAAGATCGGTGCGCCCCAAGGTGATACACTTGGCCTAATGCATCATTTCTCCAACATCTCCTTCAGTTGCAATTTTAACTCAACCAACTCAGGTGTGCTCATCCTGTAAGGTGGAAACTTTGTAATGTCCTTAGGAAATACATCCCTAAATTGTTGTAAAATTGGGTATTTTTTCAACACATATGCATCCTCAACCTCTTTACCCTTATCACTAGAAATGTGTACTGCAAATAGCTTGCACACTTTCCTGCGGCTATGCTTTTCTTGCATATATTTCACCATCCTAACTGATGTGGCTTTCTTCTCACCTTGCAAGACTCTTGGTTCCTCATTGTCATCAACACACTCAATAGATTTGTCATAGTAGTCAACCTTGGTTCTATGTAGAAATAACCAATCCATGCCCAATAACATATTGTATGAACCCAATGGTAATACATTCAAATGTGTTGTTATAGGCATAACATTTAAGTCAAATGCGTAAGCTCATACCCAATGATGAACTCGCTTCTTCATACCTGTAGGCAACTATACTAACCAAGACTTTGCATGCAACTCCCTATTCAACCCACACTTATCCACCAAGTTAGGGCTAACATAGTTATAATTAGATCTAGGGTCAATCAAAATGGAAATAACTTGATCACAAAGCTTACCGTCCATCTCAATGATAGATGTCTGGTGTTTTGCTTGCTTGTTTTCCATAACTACATAGATACGAGGAATACTCTAGCCTACATCCTCAACAATCTGCAACTCCTGTGCACTTATATCTGGGGTTTACCACCCTGATTCTATGGACAATCACTCCTGCAATGGTCTTTGCCATAAGTCCAACACTCTATAGGCTTCCAGCCTCCATCTTTATTCTTCTCTTCAGCTCGATGTCCCTGTCCTCTATATGAAGCATTGAACCTCTTAGGAGGTGCAACATTCTCCTTGTTATATGTACCCTGTGGCCTTGCTCGCTTTTTATCCCATTTGTCATTGTTCTTTTCATTACCTCTCGAGTCTGGATTAGTCTCAGTTATGCACTTTGATTGCTCATAGCAATGCTTTAACTTTCGAATGACCTCTTCTAATGATCTAGGCTCATCGAATTCAATCCTATCCTTGAATGCAACTGATAGTCCACTAATGAATCTCTAAATCTTAGCCTTCTCCTTTGTGAGGTAAGTAACATACCTCAGTAACTCCAAGAACGTGCTAGTATACTCATCATCTGTCATAGAACCCATCTTTATTTCATAAAATTCTTTTACTCTGTCATAAAAGTACCTTTCTAACAAGTATTTCTTCTTAAATAGCCGCTCAACTTAGTCTAAGACAAATATTCATCATGAATACACCTGAAATTCTTCACACCTTCCCACCAGATGTTTGCTTTACTTTTGAGACTGAAGGTAGCGGCTCTAGCTTTCATGTTCTCTAAATAATCATGCAACCTGAAGAACTTCCTCATGCCAAGAAACCATGCCTCTGCATCTTGTGGTTTCTTCAATTCCCGTCAAAAGTAGGTGGCTTCAATTTCTTAAATTCATCTAGAAAATACCCCCTATCACTCCTCCTGTAAGGATGATACTGATGACGATCATAGTGTCAATGTGGATCAGAACTAGAATCATAACTGTGTTTATCCCTTCTCCTCTCCAGAGTGTCCAACAATCTACCATCTTGGATGGTGTTGAGATCTATCCGACCTATGTATACTACGAAACCTATTACCATATGCCCCATTATTTTTTTCCTCCTTCTCATGACTGATCTAGAGCGATCCTTATTGTTGTAAATCCGATAACCTAAAGTATGACTACATTTACCTCTGTTAAATTTTCCTATGACTGCATGATTCTGTCATTATTTCTCTTACAACTCCTGACTTCTTCCTTTAAGCTTCTCAGTGTCACTAACAAGTTGGAAGAGTTCCCAACACCATACTACTCTTCGGATTCGGAAGGAGAGTCTTTGTAGTCAACCATCTTGCTAGCCATTTGATATTTCTTCCCGCAAGGCATAGTATGTCATATAAACCAATCACAATAAATCACGTACCTTAGCATAACTTGGGGAGGAAACCTTGTCTGCAATATTACCAAATCAACATGATACATGTATAACATAATCATAACAACATATAGACATATGTGATTGAATGTATCAACTCATAAACATCACTCTAACTAGGATCTAGTCATCAATGCAAGACCATATCAACAATGCATGTTATGACATCATGCATGACAACAACCATTACTCCATTGTACACATTGCCACATGTAACTAGCAATATGCACAAGCAATGTCAAACCAACTACAAATACACATAACCACATGTAGTCAAACATACTCAATCAATTCTTGTAATCAACCTACAAGATTAATGCATGTAATCAAAATATTTAAAAATGTAACCTAACATACAAGGATGTAAGTAGGTACCATGAAATCAACATGTAAGCAACATATAATCCATACATAGTTAGTCACATACTCATTTCAAATACATTTCATGAAATCAATAACATATTCTCCATGATAACCTTACTACAACCCTAATCCAACATCAAACAATTGCAATGGGTATATAAGTGTAAGAGACACACATGCAACTAACATGCATACATGACCAACACATAGCCCATCAGTCTAAGGGGTGAACCAGGCTCTGATGCCACTCTGTAACACCCTCCTACCACATCTACTTAAGCAATCGTCCAAACAGGGTAAACATGTGACAAGAGGCCACTATGATATGATTCGACCTCCTAAGTCAGCTTAAGGAAGTAGAACTAACGAAAAAACACAATACAAACATACAACATCATCAGCAGAACCTTCAGAGGACAAGTCATCCACTCAGATAACCTGTCCCTGGGTCCCACTTGTTGAAAATGACAACAAGAAATGCTAAAAATAGAAGTGCTAAAAATAGTACTGCTATAAATAGCAGTTCAAGTACTAGTGCTGGACTAAAATAGTGAAGTAAAATTCGAAGATGATCTTAGCAGCTATTTGTAAATTAATTAAGTAATTCATCTTGAGTTAATTAGTCAAGGAAAATCAAACATGAAGTCTATGTGGGGACATGCAACAGTTTCTCCATTAATTGAGGAATTTATCCTTCAGTTAAAGGATAAGGATGAGTTGTAATTAGTTGGCTCAGTTAACTGAGTCAAGTCCAGTTATATTAATTCAAATAGTTTGTTGAATTAATTGTGAGTTCAGTTACTTAATGTTTGCATGCAACTGCTGCACTTCAGATAATTGAATATTCTCTCATAAATAATTCATGCATGTCAATTCAGTCAGAGACCTAGTTGAGATCGGAGGAGGGACAGTGTAATATTAGTTGGATGATTTTTTCCTATAAAGGAAACTCATCCATGTTGAAGGAATTATCTCCTTCAGGTTTGTGCAGTTATTTTAGAGGTCAGAATAGTGTGTGAGGGATTATTACACACAGGTGGCATCTTGAGGACCGAGGAGAAACTGCGCAAGGAAATAGGTGGCTTGGAGGGCAGAGGAGAAGGTTTGTGAGAGGCCTTTGACTATATATAAGCAGCAGAGGGATTATACTGAGAGCTGGTTGGCTTCCAAGCTAAGGCTTTGTGTAATTCCGTGACTATTTTCCACTTGTACGATAATACAGAGTTGGGGTTTTAGGCTGAGGCTTTCCTCGGGTTATTTCTTCTATGTTATGTGTGATTGGTTTCTCACTCTTAGTTATATGTGTTCTCTTGATCTTGCTCAATTCGATTAAGCTTTTGCAAAGTGTTGTAGAAGTAGATCTTGTATTGTGTTTTAATATATTGCATAATCTGTTGATCTACAGTGGGAATTTCTACACCACTATTGTTTTAGGTCTCTTGGGCCATACTCACTCTCATGTTATGGGCAAGGGAGTGACCAACAACCTAAATTCGCTCTCACCGGACTACTTGCCAGCGACTGTGGACCTAAGTTGTCAATGTTGTGCTAGTGACCCTGATATTTAAGCCACTTTTTCAGGCTCAGAGCCCAGGACACTGCCTAGAATTGGTCCATCTCTTCAAATTAGTGAAGTAACATGGAAATGAAAGTACTAAAGCAAATACCTTTTCAAGACCTTGACTAGATCCCTACTAGCCATGATATACATTTCGTCAAACATATAATCTATAGGTGTAAATAACAAAGTTAAGTGTAGGGATCTCATACTTATCTAAGAATCGCTATGAACCATTGTTCCCTTATGCCATTTGCTGAATTATCATCTATTAGGTCATAAACTCATTATCCATTCACATACAAGTAAAAACATACTAAGAACCATACATAGCTATTGTCATAAAATGTGCATATAACCAACATAATAGGAACAAAAATAAAATAAAAATATCAGCCATCAAATCCATAAATACATCAGAACCTTTACACATGAAAATCAAGGAAATGGATTTCTCATTAATGAATGCAATGAATCAACCAGAGATGGGACTACACGTTCCACCTGACCGTAGAATGGCTGATCCAAATCTCTCTTCAACCATTCACCCCTGTGCCATATTCCAAGCACGAATGTGGGATGTCATAGAAACATCAATCAAAACTCATAGAGGGCTTCCAGAGGCCATCCACCTCAACCCATCAAGCAGTGATTCCACCTCACAGTCGGACATCACAAAACCGTCAACAAATTGGTCTCCATGTAAGCCTTCCAGGGCTTCCGAAGCATTTGTCCCAACCAAGGCTTCCAGGACTAATAACTCAACCCATAATTGTCGTCGGGATTCTAGAACATTTGTCCAACCAAGACTTCCAAGACTAGTAACTCAACCCACCAAGGGATTCTAAAGTGTTTGTCCAACCACTTTTCCAACCAAGGCTTCTAGGAACTAATAACTCAACCCAAGCTAACGAATCATGAGAACCAACCAAAACGAAACAATGAACATAAACCCACAATCACCATGACTATCCAAGAAATGGGAAGGCTAGGCAATCCATTGTAAATCCAGGAAATCCTCCATGCCAATGAAAGATCTTGACCAAGAATCCACATGCATATGCCATGTATGTCCAAAATAGTGAAGAAATCATACATGCAACTCGGTACTTGCAAGAAAATCTGATGTAGCTGCTGATGTTGATGCCTTTTTGTGTTTTCCTACTCTTACTTTGCCTTCTTGCTCCAAGACTCGAAGTATTTCACACCCTCCAAGAGTGCTCCAAGAAAACTCTAAGTATCCAAGACTATGAGAGAGAGATCCAACATTGAACTAACAAAAGGTTACCAACTGATGCTTAGAAGCCTTTTTATGAACGAGGCCTCTATTTTCTTCATTTTCCATTATTTTCCTTTATTTTCTTCCTCACATGCAACCTGTGACCTTTCACCTCCTTTTCTCATAATTTCCATTATTTTCATAAATAAATGTGCCAAAATGCCTTTCAATGCCTTATCCTTAGCCTTTTCCAATTTCCTTAGCCATAAGAAACAAAATGAACACCCCCTAGGATGTCTTGCCCAACATTCAACTTGGAATAAGTGTCCCAATCATCCGTGGTTAATTTTTTTTAACATTTATTACATGGAATTTTCACCAGGGTTGTTACACCACTACTGGACCTCCCACTAATTCCATCATCAGTTGGAACTAGTTTAACTGAATTTAACTTAGTTAGGATGAATTAAATAATTACAACTCAAAATAAACTTAACTAGTGCTCCTAATTGTAGGAGACACTCTACATGATTCTAGTTAGACCCTCAACTCAAATTAACTGAGCTAACTAAGTCAAATTAACTTTGTTAACTATTACAAGTTATCATGAGATGTGGAATTACAATTTAATTGAAGGAAAAATTAAATTAGGATTTTCTTTCTTGATGCTACTTTTAACATTTCTTGTTGTTATTTTCAACACTCCCTTTCAATAAGAAAGGAATTCAACTCTATCTTGATCTGGTACCTTTGGAATGTTCTGCATGCAACACTTGTCACTGTTATTGTTGCTACTACAACATCTGCAACTAAAAAACATAAAAAAATATTGAATCAACTGTGTCTACAACTGTCTATTGGGAAAATTGTGTTGCCGTTGACTCTGCTACTGATCCTCCTGCTTTGCTTCCAACACTGCTCTACACTCCTCGGTATATGATAGACATTCATCCTCCTGCTACTGAATATTGTGGGCCCCCCATAGACAGGTAATGATCCATGGGACAAAAAAAACATCTAAATGGATCCTACCCAATTTCTAAAACTCTTGGACTAAGGTTTCATATCGCCCCACCTCACACATGGATGTATGGTTGCATGTGCTCCCTCTGCCCACTTAGCTTGGAATTTCTCCCTACTAGAGGTCTCTGCTTGGGTGGATGTCTCCACTCAATATTCTCTCTTCTTCTCCAATTTTGGTTAATCCACAACTTTCTGAGGCTGCATGTTGAGAGGTAATTCATGCTCCCTCTCAACCACCAAGTCTTTAACCTTTGCCTTGATCCTCAAGGCTTTGCATGCATGAGCTAAATCTGTTCTACTCATATTGTTGATGTTATTGCTATGTTGTTGCTTCCACATTGCCACTACAACTACTACAATACTAAGTTTGATCTCCCCATATCCTGAACTACTAGCTTCCATAGGGTTTCTCCCTCTGAGTCTCGATATCCAAGTGGGAAATCCCTCTGCTGCTCAATCTACCAATGTCAATGATTACATCTCCTTTTTGTGTCAATAAACATTGGCTCATTGATATTCCCATTAGCAACCTTTTTTCTCCACTAAGAAGTCTGCACGTAGGGTCTTCTGGATCTGACCTACATTCGAACTGGTGGTCGTGTTACCCACTGCGTTGCCTCAAAGCTCTGACCCTATCAGAATTTCGTTTAGTTGTCCTGTGTTGGTTTCTAGAGTATGGTACTTGAGTACCTTCTCCATTTGGTTTTTATAATTGTTATTTCTCAAGTAGAACTTTAGTTTCTCTAAAGTTTTTGCCCTCTCTTTCTCTCTATCCATTCAAATTTTGGAGTCTAAGGAAGTAAAGGATTTTTTTTTTTTTTTTGCAAGCATCATGGATTCCTAATCTGCCTTCTTTGGCCACATATTTTGGTCCCTCTTTTCTATATATTTCTCGTTTATTTCCTAGTGCAGTGATCCTACCCTCCCTTCACATTGTGTATTCCTATCCCTTTGCTTTCGAGAATTGTCATTTCCCTTCACATCCAGAGTTCATATGCAACTATGGCCCCTTGGAAAATATTGCCTAGCCATCATGGTGGTGCTTCAGGTTCATCTTCATAATGACAACAATGTTTGTTTGGATGGGAGTCTATGGCCAACCATTTTAACTCGATTCCTCTCGAAGTGAGGAAGGAAATTCTTCATTTAGAGGCCAAGGAATTTAGGGATCACATATACTTCTCTGAGTTAGATATTGGAAGCAAGAACCTCAAGTGGGTTCTAGAACCAGGTAAATCCCACAAGCGAAGGCTTTATTTAATCCATTCTATTAGTTTGCATTGTCAGTTAGAAACACTGCTAAGTATGGTCATACAGGATAATCAGGTTGACAATTACAAGTTTTTTGCAGGTCATGAGGAAATCAAGATAATTATAAGGGATATTCACTACAACTTGGATGACATTGTGGTTGGGCTGACTAGGGTGGAGCGGTTTGTGGTATTTAAATCAGATATTGACTCGATAAGCAATATGAGGAACCCATAGTCATCAATGCTCTTTCTCAAACCTATCCTCATGCCAACTCTTCTCCTCTCTCTCTCGTCATCATATCAGACTAACAATCCACCAAGGGTGTCACTTTAATTATTATTATTATTATTTATTTATTTATTATTATTATTATTATTTTATTTTTCTTTTTCTGTTGGTTGGTATATGTTTTTTGTGCCAAGTTTTTTAATGTATTGTCAACAAAGCTAGTGGGTTGAAGAAATTCTACTATGGAGCACATTTTTGTACATTTGTTTGGCTTTGTTTCAGAGCCAAATGGAGGTTGCTAGTTTGTATACATTTTTATTGTAGTTTCCTTGTTTTGCATTAGCTCTAGGTAGTCTAACCTTGGTAACTTTTTACCTTTGATGGTAATGGAGTCTTGTGGTTATCCCTGGTTGATGACCTGATCTCCCAAACTAATTTTTTGGTGTATGAAGAACTCCCATTGTAATATATTTTTCTATTTATGGAAATATATTGACGAAGATTACGAAATAAAAAAGAGCTAAAACTAAAGGAAAGAATAATAAGAGGAAACCAAATAAAATTTTAACGGGGAGCGAGGATAATTGAAGAATTAAACAATTTTGAGAAATAAAGATTTTATTATTTTAAAACCAGATAATTATTTAAAAAAATTAAAACTATTAATTAAAAATAAAAATAAAAGTTATTCAATTTTTAATTAATTTGTTTTTGAACTCATACCTCTTTCATCCTCTCTCTAGATTAGGAAGATTTTATTTGGTTTCTTCTATTTGATTTTTTTTTCCCTTCTTTGATTCTTTGCTCTTTTATCTCTTAATATCACCTTCTAATTGGTTTCCTCTTTTTGAATTTCTTTCCCCTCCTTGATTTTCTACTCTTTTATCTCTTAATATCACATGTTATTTTTTCTCTTAGTATCACATTCTAATTCTTGTTTGCTTTGATTTATAATTTTTTATGTTCATTTAATAATTATATCAAAAAATTTATAAACTTTTCATAATGGTCATTTTTTTTGTAAGGTTAGTAGTACCTTTCATTCATTCATCCATAAACAAGAAGATTACAAATATATGGGTCATTCAGTGGCCTCAACCTGCCCAATGGGAAACTATGTCTGTTGGCCTCCAAATCACATTATAAGCCATCCAAAACATAAATAGTTTGAGTCTTTTTAGCCAAATATTATAATGTTGATAGTTTGGAAACCAACTAATAAACATCAGATTGAAAGCATAAATGCCACCCGACATAAACAACAAAAAATAATCCAAAATTAACAATCATATCTTTGACCCATTAATCATCCGACGATTTCACTGGAGCATGATATTTAGCACTTGATCTTAGTAATTCATATTGTGGCAGACATGGGATATGGTGCTTGATCTGGCCCAGATGAGCATTCAGATTCTACAACTAACGTTGGATAATATGGAGGTCATTTTGAATGTCTTATAGACTCAGCTTGGTCTCACTCTGTGTCGCTGTGTTGGTGTTCATAGCCATTGCTTTGGCCCTATGCACTTGATTAGCCAGTAAATATGAATGGATTGTCTAAACAGGGTGAGATGGTCACTCGTGTCCCCAGGGCCCGCGATTAGTTCCCCCCGGTATTCGACTAGAAATTCAAGCTCAGCGTGTGAATTCAACTCTGCCTCCTAGCTCACAATCAATTGTTTCACTTGTGTCAGGGTCCCTTTGCAGTAAGCCTTGACCGTGACTTGAAGATTCTCAAAATTTGTTTTTCGACCCATATGCCGCATAGTCCCCTACCACGTAGTCCCTTGTCACATAGTCCCCTGCTGCATAGTCTCCCTCTGCGTCGCCCACTACCGTGTAGTTCACTACCGTGCAGTCGTTTGTCACGCAGTCACCTGCCGTGTAGTCTCCTGTTACTCAGTCCTCTGTCATGCAATTCGACCTGAAGATGGATCTACATCTTTTCATTTGTCACGTAGTCACCTGCCGCGTAGTCTCCCATCACTCAGTCCTTTTTCATGCAGTTCGACCTGAAGATGGATCTACATCTTTTCCTTTATCTTCCTAGTGTCTTCCTCTTCTTTCACTTTGACCTGAGGCTCCACCGCAAGGCTGAGACCACCATATATGCCAAGGTCAGGCCCCCTTTCTTCACCCTTCTCCCACTTTCTTGTGCTCGTGATCCTGCCCACTGTAGAAAGGCTAGAAGTAAAGACAACGTAGGTAAACCTGGAGTATAATTTGTACAGAGAACCACCCGAAAAAGAAGCATTAATTTAGTGAATGGCCGGAAAAGCAAAATCAATGTCGTACAACACTGCGTCCCTTCATAATTCTACCACCCGAGCTAGCAAGTATATATAATTAATAACCCTCTTGAGGTGGGAGGTATCACTAGAATAAGAACGGTGCCCCCCATACCCCCTAAGCACCGAATCCATACAATTGGCCCTGATAATTTTCCAAAACCCTTGTTCTCCACAGGGCTTGCCCCAACAAATCAGGCTTAAATCAGGAAACCCAATTATCAACATGCAGAGAAAACATCATGATAAAAAACCAAAAACCAATAAAAATGCCCATATGAGAAATAAGATTGCCAAAAAATATAGAAATCGACATTACATAATCGATAAGGCCTATATTGCCGATCACAGAAACTTCTAATTTAACCAGTGTTTCCTTTCCCCTTCAAGCGTGATGTTTATCCCATGTAGACACTCCCCACTGAGGATACAAAGATAACATTATAACATACCAAACTTTATACGCCAAACTCAATCAGAGATAGGCAGGAGCTGGGTATTCCTCTCACGTTCCTGGCATTGCGAACCTGTAACCAACAAACTTAGGCTCCTTAAGAAGCAGAGGACCCGAGTCTATATGTTGGATATGTGGTCTTAACTCCACCTTCACTCCCACTCCCTGAAGGCGCCAAGGATTACCAACTTTGATGTCGTGGATCTTCCAAGATCTGTGACACTGCATATTACCATAGTGAATACGCGTGCAAGGGCATGGGGGATACCATCCACCATCCCAAAACATTAAAAGCTCTGTCATGTCAATCAAGCCCAAGCAGGCCTCCAACTATCTCACCCCATGATCGGGGGTTCTGATTAGGAGCCAGGTCCTAGTTCAAAATTAGATTCAATTGGTCCATTTCTACTTCCCCAATCTCCCTTATCCAAGGCTTATCTATATTCTCTCTCCGGGTGAAGACAACCCTAGTTTGCTAAGAAATCTGCAGTTTTTTTGTCATTGTGGTGGGCATGCATGATCTGAAAATCACTCGTGAGTGATCTCAGTTAATTAAATAATGAATGTAGGTATTACAGACCCATGTGCTGGTGTGTGTCTATGTTATTTTAGGCAACGGATCAATCATATTGCAAAATACACAGACACTGGAAAATGGAAAACAGTAAGGGAAACACAGTAAGCAAAGACAAGAACACAACAAATTAATATGGAGTTCACCCTATTCTCCAGGGCTACGTCTCCAGTCCATCTCTCAGTGGTGGCTTTCTTTTATTCTATCTTTAAAGCAGAGATTTACAATGAGGAGCTCAACCTGAGTCTCCTGAAACAGAGGATGCTTAGTAGGGTGGTTCTTGGATTCCCCAAGCCACTAGAGTGCACAAAATATTTCCTTACCAAGTCTTGACCTCTCTGGTCTTTAATGGGATGAGTCCAATCGTGCTCAATTCTCGACAGATATCCTCACAGGGATGGCTTGAACCTCTCAAGCCTGGTTTTGTCTGCTTGATGCTGCCTTAGGTCAGCTCGGCTCTTTGTTTTCTGCTTCTTGCTTCCCTGTCTCTTTCGCCTTTTCTGTCACTATTTTTCTTCTTTGGTTCTTCCTTATCGTGCTCTCTATTCTCTTCTGTTATGTATGTTTATTCATGGCTTAAAGCCAATCTAACCTTGACTGTTCGCTTCTTCTTCTACCCCTTCGGATCGCCTGCAGCTGTTCGCTTGGAGTTCCTTGCCCCTACGTCATCGCCAATGTCTCACAGGGAGGTGGCCGCTTGTCCTCTCACAAACTACGCCAGCTCTTCCTCGATGGTTTGGTTTTTCAGTTATATTGTGGAGTGATTTATCCGCCAACTCAACGGTCAAGTCAAACTTCAAAATTTGTTATGTTGCGGCTTAATTCCCCTATCAAATCCAATTTTCCCATCGAGCGCAATCTCCGTCATCAGATCTGGAGTCCCCAGATCCTACGGTGTTTGCTCATTTCACGCGGTTGAATTGCTCGACCGTTAGCCTGCGGTGATAGGCAGTTTTCTCTCTCATCCGCCGGACACGCGTCGTGCGATGAATGGAATCGCTCATTTTCTGCCAAATCCGCTTACTGCCCCAATGTGCCTCCGATATACCGCCGGTTTTGGAGCTCAGGACTCACCTTTTGCCTTAGCACTTTCCTTACTGTTTCTTGACTTCTCATGTGACCGAGCACTCGAGGCTTCCCCTTCTCGAGGGGTTTTTCCCAGTGATGCGCGATTAGCGCTAATCGCGCATCAGAAATGGCCTCTGTTTCCAGATCCAGGCTTTCTAACTGCCAGTTTTACATCCTGTACGGTCTCCATGGGCCTCGGTCAATGCGCTTTGACTGAGGTCCTCGTTGTTCCTTGCTGGCTACAAGCTGCCACTATCCAAAGGTCTTCCTGATAGCTCTTTGTTCATAAATTCAAAGTTTGTCCCGATTTGATACAGTCATGGCACTTGATAATTTTTCATGGATCCAATGGATCATGGCCTTCCCATTGAAAAAGCTTTTGGACCACCAAAAGTTGGTTTTCAAGCATCGACTAAGTGAAGGTACAATTGTATCACTTGTCCAATCTCTATCCACTTTGCATTGCTCAGTTTTGAACCCTTGAGCCCAATTCTGAGGGACTCGACATCTCCTCTGTGCATTGTCCTCACCTTCATGTCCAGAACTATGTCTTCCTGCAATTCATTAAGATATTCAGGTAACAAGTCATCAATAGAAGGAAATTGACTTTACTCTTCGGGATCCTCAATTAGTGAAGGTTCAAACAATCTCAAGCAATATGCATTTATGACTGAGTAGATGTGCATGTAAGCTGGTAGATCAAGGTGAAAAGCATTCTCACCAATCTTCTCAAGTATCTTGAAGGTCCATACCTGATAGGCTTTAGCTTTTTACCTTCACCTTGCATCCTGTCCTTGCTGATATATAGCCAGACTTGGTCACCAACTTGGAAACTATGCTCCATCCAATGCTTGTCATGCCTTACCTTGTATTTGGCTTGGCTCTTTTCCAACTGTTCCTGTACTGCCTAGTGGATCTCTTGTATTTGTTCAATGAACCTAGTTGCCCTATCCACATCACTGTGTCCCTCAAATGTGGTGTCTTTATACAAAATCCAAAGGAGACCTTGGTGTGAAACCAAAATAGGTCTCAAAAGGAGATCTCTGTGTATAAGAATGTTTTGCTCTGTTGTAAGCATGTTGCACATAACATAAATGTTCATCCCGAAGCTTAGGATGCTTGCTGCAATATCCTCTGAGTAACTGGATCACTGTCCTGTTGACTACTTCTGTCTGGCCATCAGTTTGTGGATGAAAATATGTGCTTTTCTTCAGTTTGGTGTCCATCAGTTCCCACAGACTTGACCAAAACTTCCCCACAAATTGAGTGTCTAGATCAGATACAATGGAAGTGGGTAATCCAATATGAACCCATACATGTTCAAAGAATAGTTTTGTATTTTGTTCAACTGTAATCTGTTTATTACAAGGTATCAAAATACACATTTTGTTGAACCTATCCGCAACAACATATAGATAATCATGACCCTTCCTAGATTTAGGCAGTCCTCCAACAAAATCCATGGAAACACTTTCCCAAGGGTGAGAAGGAACTGGTAATGGAGTGTACAAGCCTAGTTTTCTATTGTTGGGCTTCCTTTTAGCACACATAGTACACCCTCTTACATATCTAGAAATTGTCTCATTCATTTTTGGCCAATAGCAAAATCTTTACAGCTGTGAAACTATTTTACTTACCCCAAAGTGACCTGATATTAGAGAAGTGTGTGCTTCTCGAATTATCTTTACTCTTTCAATTTGTGGAATGCATAAATTCCCACAATGGTATAAGAGTCGGTCCTTTACATGATAATCCAATTCTTCTACTTGTTTGCCTTGACTTAAAGTTGCATATACATCTTTAAAGTCTACATCTTGAGCATATTGTTCAATGTAACTCTCATGTAACACAGAATTATGCTTAAGTATAGTAGATGCATTTATAATGGGTCTAGATAACATGTTTGCAACTTTATTATATATGCCCTTTTTATATCAGATGACTAAATGAAATTGTTGTAGAAAACCCATCCATCTATAGTGCCTTGGTTGCTGCAATTTAGTCTGGGAGTGTAGATATTGAAGTGGTTTATGATCAGTATGTATTACTGTTTCTTTGCCCATTAAATAATGTTTCCACTTTTTCACACTCTGTACTAATGCATACAATTCTTTATCATATGTAGGATAGTTAACTACTGCAGAATTAAATGTCTCATAATGATAACATATGGGTTTATCGTGTTGTGTCAACATTGCTCCCATGGCATAGTCATTGGCATCCGTTTGGATCTCAAATGGTATTTGAAGATCAGGCAGTGCTAGTACAGGTGTTGTAATAATCTTTTCTTTCAAGGTGTCGAAGGCTTTCTGCTGTTTGCCTACCCACTGAAACACCTTGTTCAATCCTGTTAAAGCATGTAAGGGAGCTGTAATTGAGGAAAAGTTAGAAATGAACTTCCTCTAATATTGTGCTCCTCCAAAGAAGCTTCTAACTTCTTTAGTAGATTTGGGTTTAGGCCAGTTTACAATGACTGCCACCTTAGAGGGATCTATTGTCAGTTCACCACCCCCTACTATATGACCTGTTATCACTCAGGTTGTCCCTAGGCTCCTGTTTAGGGATACGGCCGAGATAACCACAAACCAATCTTTGGATTGCAGGTTCTAGCCCACCTGCAATCAGAGAGGGCTCTCTCTTAATGATTCAACTTTTTTGATGATTTTAGGCTAGCTTTTGGCTCAGGGGTTTTTGTTTGTGTTTGGATGGAAGGAAAATGCTTTCAGGCAGAGAGGCAATTTATGAAGTGATAAGTTTCAAACCATTTGGCATGGAGTCATGGGTTA
>APFE031349612.1:103050-142505 GCA_000404065.3 Pinus taeda
TCCGCCCACGGCCATGCTAGCATCGGGTAGTGGGCGGGCCATTGGGCGATTCCTGGAATCGCCCAACGGCCAGCCCGCCACCCGGTGGTGGTGCGGCTGTGGGTGAAGGGCTGTGTGCAGCCCCTCCACCCATGGCCACACCACCATCGGGTAGCAGGCAGGATGTTGTCCAATTCTGGGAATTGCCCAATGCCCTGCCCACTGCCCGGTGGTGGCGTGGCCTGGGCTTAATTTTTTCTTTTTTTCTTTCTTATAATAAAAAAGAAATTTAAAAAGAAATTGTTTAAAATTTATATATATTTTTTTTTTTATATTAAAATTGTTTCATATTTGTTTGTAAATATTAAATAGGTTTATTAATATTTAACTATAAATTTGTTTTTTGAAAATGTGTTTATTAAATATTATTTAATATGTTTATTAAATTACTTAAACATGTTTTTTAAAAATTATTATTAAAATATTTTGTTCGTTAATATGTTTTAATAATTTTTATTAAAATTGTTTAATAGTTTTTTTTTTCAAATAATGTTTTTTTTTTCTTTATTTTTTTTAAATTTAAAACATATTTTTTAAATTTTTCATATCTATATATATATTAATTCGAGGTTATTTTTTTTTTAGTTTTTCCTAAATTTTTTTTAATACTAATTTTACTTAGTTTTATTTTTTTTTGTTAATTTTCTATTTTGTTTAATTTTTTGTTTTTAATTTTTTTTTCCTTATTTTGTTAATTTTTTTTTAATCTTTCTTAATTTACTTGCTTAACTTATATATATATTATATATATTATATAATTATAATTATATATATATATATATATTATTCTTTTTCCAAATTCTTTTATTGTTTATGAGATAAACTTTTTTTTTAAACATATTTTTTTTTATTTTGTTTTGTTTTTATGTATATTTTTATATTGGTTTTTTTAACTAATCAACATTAAAAAAGAAAAAAAAAAAAATTGAAAATTCGTTAAGTAATCATAATTTAAAAGAAAAATTGGACATAATAAATTTTAAAGTGTGAAAAATAAGTCCTCTAAAAAAAAGGAATGATGCATCAACACGTTGCAGCACACGTTTAAAAATCAGTATGAAAATCACTAACATTTAAAAATAAATATTCATATTTGATACATAAGAAAATTTAAAGTGTCAAAAATATGCTTCAAAAAAAAAGAAGTGTATTCTGCATCACCACTTTTCAAAATCAGGTCACCTTTTTACTACCCCTATGAAATGGGTAATCGTATTGGTTATTTAAAGTGCCAAAAACTATGCTCTAAAAAAAATATGTGTGTTCTACATCACCCCTTTTCAAAATCGGGTCAATTTTTTGCAATCTTTATGAAACAGGTAATAGTATCAGTTCATGTTTCAAAGTTTACATTTTTCTTCCTTTACATTATCTAGCCTCCATTGATAAGGAATTGTGAATGTTTTTTATATATTTTTCATCATTTACAGTCTTCCTTTGCAAGAAGTCGCTTAATCGAACTGTCGCCTTTTGATTTGAAAGTGTCACAACTGTCGTTTTCAATCAAGAAAAAGAGTGTCGTAAAGTCTTCCTCTTTTAGATAGTCGACTACACTTTTTCCATTGTATTTGATTTGAGTTATCAATTCTTTGAAGTGTCGAAAACAGTTTTCCTTTCGAAATTGGAAGTTTCGCCTTAGTCTTCCTTTCTTTTTTTTGAAAAGAAATTGTTAAAGTCTCGCTTTGGGGAAAGTAGTTCAGATCTGTACGTAGTTTTGTTTTTGTCATTCTCACATTAAGGATTTGAAAAACAAATACATGCATTTGCATTTAGACTGCATGTGGAAATTGATTTAGGAAAAGTGCATTTAGTGTGTGCTCTCGTCTCTATGTTGAAAGGATTTTCCTCTTCTTTCCTTAGTAGCTAGGATTTTCATTGCTAAAAGAAAATAAAAGACTATTTATCATCTAAGATTTCATATTTAGGAATTGTATATCTACATCACGTGGTGAACCTTGAAAGGCAAACTTCTTAAGAAATATCAACTGTAAAATAAACCTCAATGAACATAAAAACGCTTTGGAACCTAACGCACAACATCTAGAAGTCTAGGCTAGAGACGTATTCTGACATCATAAAGCCTTGTAACTATTGTTTTCATTGTAGGTTGGGTGATTCCTCCTCTTTGATACGACAAGTTCTAGTATGGATTTTTACTCCCACATACCATCGAGTATATATTGGGAGACACCATAGGCTACATCCTTTATCCTCAGGAATTCGTGTCTACCACCCTATTGATTGTAATGCACTAAACACAACATTTGAGAAGATTGACTACCGTACGTAAAAGTATATTACAATTTTGTGATTGGTTTGGTAATCCCTCTGTCTAGACTTCCAGAGTAGTCACTTTTGTTCCTTTTCAGACTCCTTAAAAGAAAAGGTCCATCTGAGCACTTGTCACTTCAGGCTCATTAAAAATCGAAGGTGATTAGAGTCATCTTTAGCTTTTTCTTGACTCTTAAAAATTGAAAAAGCAAGTTGTCTCAAAGTGTTATAAAGTTTATTTCAATGGGAGTTACATAATTGTTCCCTTGTTAGTCTTAGGTTGAGAAAATGGAGTCCACCAATCAAGGATTTCCCCTTGGACGGAATCCTTGTCCTTTCTCTTCTTGGGGAGATATTGGTGCCCCTTAAATGGCTACATTGTCACTTCCAGGATTGACAATTGACCTACCAGTATGGCTTTTCTCGATCTCTGTCGTTCAAAACACCGTAATTCCTAAGCAATCAAATTAGCAACCAGATGATACTAGAGTTGTCACCCTACCTTCTACTTCATTTGTTTCTCCCTCTCCTTCTTCCTCCTCACTTGGTGAAGCTAGTAACACTAAAAACCAAGTTACTGAGAAGAAGAAGAAAGGGAAGGAGAAGAAGAAGAAGAAGCCAATGGCGAAAGGGGGCAACTGTACATCATCTGGAAAAAATCCACACACTGCACCATCCAAACCTGAATCTCCATGTGTCATTTGCAAAGGGGACCACTATCATCAAGATTATCCTTGCATCCCACGGATCTCAAGGGACTTGTCTCCCCATTTGCACAACTCGGTGTCTTCAACCTCTGTTGATCATGTTGAGAATACACCATCAGCTAGTGAAAATGAAGCAAATGGACAGAAAGGAAGACCTAAATTTCCTTGTAGGTTGTCCGAAGGCAATCATGCCCTCCATCGTTGTCCTTTCCTGGACAAAGCTAAAAGTGTTTTGGATAACCATCATGCTTCACCACAGCAACTTCATCCTGGATACAAGAAACTCTTGTCGAGTCCATCGCTAGTTGGAAATCCGACTGACACACCTCTGTTGTCGGTCGAAATGCCTATCATTGAAGATAAAGCCTCTTAGTCCACACCAGGCCAAAGTCAACAAGTTGAGACGGCAGTCCACCCAGTCTTGCCTTCAGAAGGTTCTCCTTCAGATGATACAGTCTCCAAAGAGAATCAGAATCACACCATTCAAATTCTTTTTGTTAACACAGAATCTGATGAACATGGGGGAAATCTACCCATCCCTTTACCACAAGAAGGAAGTTCGTCAGTTCAAGAGATTCATCCAACCATTTATTCGGTCCCTCCTCCAAGCAATCTAGTTATTTACTTCGATTGGAATCTACTAGCGAGACCCTGCCTACCATCTAATGTGCCATTCCAAATCATAGTACAAGCTTACAGAATGATCATGGCTAGCAATATCATAGATGAATGGGCTTCCATGATTATCCTTTCCTCAACTTCTTGGAAAGCACTTAGTTCACCATCGCTTCTACCTGAGATTCGAAATTTGTCAGGCTTCAATAAAGGAACCAGTCGACTGTTAGGGATCCTTCGAAATTTGCCTATAACTTTGAGAAGGAAAACCATTCATCTAGACATGATGGTAGTCCAAGGGCTTCTAGATTACAATCTACTCCTTGGGTGTGACTACATTTATAGCATGGGAGCTATTGTTTCCTCACTCTTTCGAGTGATGTGTTTCCCGTATGAAGGTAGAATGGTCCAGCTTGTTGACTAGATTTCATTCCCAGTTCAAACACGGCTACTAGTCAAATGCCATCCCTAACTAATCTTTTTGCACAAGAAATGTCTCATCAACCTCCAGTCCATCCACTTGATGATCACGAGTGATTCTGTGAATGTGATGAAACCTAGGGGGCACGCACCCTGGCTTACTACAGCAGGAAAACACCAGATATAAGGTAGGTTTCCGCATAGGATATATGAGTAGTCTGACACATCTGTCCACTTAGGAAAATAGGATTAGTCTAGAATAAGATTCCCTCATCAAAGGTTATGTGATTGGAAGCTCCCAACATTCACCTTTGTCTATTTCGATGGACAAAGCCAAGGAAGCATAGACAAAAATATCTAGCAAATGCAAGAACTTCCATATGGTAACTTGGAAACTCTACTTTTCTTTATACCTGGGGTCATGCAAACCTTTTTTACGCAAGGGAAAAGTGACCAGTGTAAATCTAACCTTGTAGTTTTTACTAACTTCAACTGCTTAAGTTAGGTGATTGGTCTGATCAACCATTCAGCTTTCCCAGAACTGACGGCGATGGTAAAGTAAGGAGATGTTTCTACAAAACTATCCTACCTAACCTCAGTAGTTCTTTAACCCCTAGGATGGTAGTTGGTGATTCTTAGTTTTCATACTAAAGGCTCCGGAGCAAAGTTTCGCATGGGGAAAGCTCCCTAAAACATTAACCTACCAATGAGAGACATCCTTATTATATGACTGGCACAAGCAAGTTTACGTGAAGTAAAATCTCGTTAAAAAATAAACCTAGAAATGAGCATATGTTCCCCCAGAGTTCAAGCTCATTACAAAATAAACCCACCCACGAGCAGGATTATGCGAAGTTCAAGCTCATTAAAAAATAAACCTAGCAATGAGCATATGTTCCCCCAGAGTTCAAGCTCATTAAAAAATGAACCCACCTTCAGTAAATAACCTTTGTGATTGCATCGCTATCAGCTTTTGAGCCTTGGTCGTGTTCTTACCATCACCTCCACTTTTTAGCCGATCATATGCCTCCACTTGATTGTTTACCCTTTTGAGGAATAGCTGTGACGAGTGATTCTGTTAGCCACCTTTCTTACACTGCCGTGATTGAAAAGTTCCAAACCTCACTTGGAACCAGCTGCTACCAGAAAATATCACTCGTTCCTCAAAAAACAAGTCTTTTTTAAGCTCTTTTTAGACTTCTAAAATATAAAAAGATTGCTGAGCAATTGGCCTTTCCAGCTTGCTAAATTGATTGGAAGTGCCATCCCTCCTCTATATTTTAATGTTTTGGACCTGAGGGATCATTACACAAAAAGATCGAGCACTTGTCTTTTTCAGCTCGCTAAAGTGATCGGAAAAGCCAGCCCTTTCATATTATTTTATACTTTTTCGTCCTTAAGGGATTATACTACGAAAAAGGACCATTGGAGTTTCCCTTCCATCTTTTTTTAGACTCTCTAAAACTGAAAAGGACCGAGTTATATTTGTCGTTAAACTCATTAAAACAATAGCGACAAACTTGTCCATAAGGACAAGAGCGAGTTTCGTTGTCGCTAGGCTCGCGAAAACATAGCGACATGTTTGCGGGAAGGACAAATTATAGAACAAGCATATGTTATCATCCTCAAGCTTGACAAAAATAAAGAGGTACTAGTTAGCAATGATTGGGGAAAAATTGGCAAGAAAACTTGAAGAACTTCATTGGTAGCAGGTCGCTCTTAAACATGACACTTTCACTCCATCACCATGATTGAGTCAGGTTGGGTTATTCCGTTCACCAGTCATATCGCCATTGGTCCTCCATACCATCCATTTTTGGGGTTGACGCTACCAATCCATTTAGTTTCACCGATATGTTCAAGAGAAGTTGCTAAGAGAATTCACCAACCCAGCTAAGGCCTATCCATTGCAATACCTTCACGCTCCATTTTTCATGTCCGCCACCCTGAACCTTGTATCATCAGATCGTTTTCACCTCCAAAAAATCATTTGCTCTGTTTCGTGTCATAGATGTGGGATTCATTAAGGCCCTCCTACGACGGGTCACTTCTTTCTGACATCAGCTCATTATCCAAGAAGTTGACCTAGGAACAACTCTTTCAGTACTTTGAAGCTTGCATGCCTCAATGGCAAGTTTCTCACTTCCGGCGATAGGTTTACATCAATGGCCTTCGACAAAAATATTTTGCGTGGTGTTCGACATCGACTCATGTATTTCCACCACATGAATTGTATTGTAGTACCTTGAGGGTCATTATCATTATCAGTGATTCCTCTCACACCCATTAATAGCTTTCATCATTGGTTGGTAATCAGGCGATGTCTTTCCATGTTCGACATCAGGACATCTTTTCACATGGATCCACTTGTACTTCGGGCGAAGATTGAATGAGTTTGAAGACCCCGGATCTAGTTTCATCCATCTTAGCTGCGACATATTTAGGAAAATAAAGACATCAAATGTACTCTATAGCTGCACAGATAATCATCCAAGCTAAAGGATGATGGCTCTACCAGAATCATCAATCTGCCACACAGACGATTGTCTGTCCTATGTACATGAAAATGACTTTATAAAGCTAAGCATGGAAATTCCTGCCTTAGCTAGATCATCAAAATATTATGAAGAGAATGTATTGTATTGTATCTTATTACAGGTCACCTTCCAGTTCGAAAAACTTCAAATCCTCATGATAAAGCATTTCACCCGACATCAGAAGATTTAGACCTCATGCTCTAGGGGGCAACTGCTATAGACATATCTAGGCAGTGTAACCCCAATCACATATGTCCATAAAACAAGGGCTTCTAAACCCCTAAAAGTGTTGTTTCATACCCTAAAGGAGCAAGGTCAACTAATTACATCATTTCCCAAACGTTCTCCCTGAAAAACTGCTTAGAACTGGTCAAAATTGGACCATACAGACTGCTCAATGCTGAGGGTGCGATGCATCTCACATGTTACACACAGAGGATGTGATGCATATTGAAAATCCCTTTTGTAGGGTGTGATGAGTGAGAGAAGACAAATGGTAGAGGCAGTTTGCTAGGTGGAAACCCAGAGAATCTTCTAGAAACTGCTCATTTGACACTTGCCTCTTTGAATTCTCCCAGGGATGAGTAAGAGATCATGAAATTTCCAAGTGGAACTAGGAACTATCAGATAAATGACACTAATCAAAATCCCAGAAGTTGACTCACCCCCCTACAAATATCTATATATGGATCCCTCATCCTAGAGATCCAAGGGTTCGAATTTTGTATTTTGTAAGGAAGTGTTGTTCGTTTCTCTGTGAAGCATTGTATTGGTGGGTGACCTATTCTTTTCATGAGGTGAAGAGGGCTTTCATGCTAGGAGGATGGAACTAGATCAGATAGCTGGGTTGTAATCCTCTCTTATACTACTTCTATCAATAAAGCTATTCGCATTTTCCTCCATATACTTGTATATTTATTAATCTTGTATTTGTTTATGCATGTGTATGGTTAATGTACATCTATCCTATATTGTTTATGATTATAGATCTCTATGCTTCGATGGTATTTTGCTACTCTCACTGTATAGGTGTTCTTTGAAGCGGGACAAGTGAGAAAAGAGTGGTGAAAGCTCTATCAAAGGAGGGAGGAAACAAGCAAGGAGCCAAGCGAAAGACTGAGGTTGGTACTCTCTCCTTCTCTCTCATCTATCTCTCATAAAGGAAAACACAAGTAACTTTGAATTGTTTGTTTCTAAGATAGCTACCCATCTTAGTGGGACTAGTAGCTCTAAATGGATACTAGATTTCCCGGAAACAAAAGGTAAGTATGATAACTTTTTCGGAATCAAGTGTGTGACCTTGCAACGAGTCAAGTGAGATGCATGGGGGTTCTAACACATAGAGGGGAAAATGAAGTGTGTTCATTAGAGCCTATAATAGTATGCAACCTAAAAGGAACACACGAGTGGAATGACATCATGATATGGAAAGTAAAATAGTGCACAGTCCAAAGTGATAGGTTAATCCAACAACACTTCTCCAACAAGATTCATATAATTTCATTCAAAATAATTCATACACAAATGTGTAAGTTAAATAAAATACATTGTTAAAGCAACTAGAATAGTCCAACTACAATAACAACATATGTATGAAAATGTGTTGGGTCAGTTACATTATTACGTGAAGGTTCCATACATACATACACCATTGACAACCACTAGCCCCAATAGTGGAACATTACAGTCAACACCACATGCTACTCCAAAGATATGTACTCGCTCTATGTTGTGGAGAAGCCAAGGCTTGTCACAATACTCTCCAAGCCTTCTATAAGAAATTCCCAGCCAAAAGCTTGGTTCCCAAAAGCTCGTTATATGAGTTATGAGGTTCTATTTTAACAAAGGGTGGGGTGACCCTCAACATTCCCCTTTATGACTCTTTGACTACCCTTTGTTGAAATGTGGCAACAAGAATATTCCAATTTAATTTGTGCTTGAATTAAATTGTGAATTAAAATTGAGTTTAGTCTTAACAGCTACTTGGAAATAATTAATTAAGTTATTTTCACTTAATTAGTTGGAGAAATTCAAGTTAGAAGTCTTTCTGAAGTCATGCAAGAGTTGTCCCTTAAATTAAGGAGATAAGATTGATTTATATTTGATTTGTAATTAGTTAACTCAGTTTACTTAATTACGTCTACTTAAATTAGTTCCAACCTATTTGAGGAACTAATAAAGAGTTAACATTTAGTTGATGCATGCATGCACTCAACTAGTGTACTCTAGTTAACTGAAGGTTCCCTCATCAAAAACTCATACATGTCTATTCTAAGGATGACCCAGGTAAGTTAAATGTCAAGGATAGTGTACTATCAGTTGCATGTGTTTTCTTATAGATAAAACTCGTATATGTAGAACGAATTATTCCTTGAGGATTGCGCAGTTCTGACAGTGTGTGAGATTAAGAGATCATCCACTTGGTAAATCGAGTTTTTCCACTTGGTTGAAGGAGATCATCCTAACAGAACAACGCAAGAAAATAGGAGCTTAGAGGGCAGAGGAGAAGGCTTGTGAGAAGCCAAGATTTCCTGTGAGCATCTATGACGATTGTACTGGGAGTTGGCTAGCTATGACAGCTAAGGCTTTGTATAATTCGTATGTATTTCCCCATAGTGGGGTTTTTAGTTGAGGCTTTCTCCAAATTATTTTCATGTGTATTACACATTGATTATTCTTCTTCTCGTTATATGTGTTCAAATCAATCATTAAGATTTCACAAATTGATACTAGAAGTAGGTTATAATATTCTGCTTTCATTTATATTGCATTATCGGGTTAACCTACATAGAAAATTTTCTATGGTATTGGAGCTAGATTTGTAGAGAATTTGCAAAATTTCTACATGGTATTAGAGCCAAGTTTATCAGAGATGTGAATAGTATACTGAGAAGAGAATTTGAAGCTTGAAGTTCAAGGTTGCAAGTGCAAATTGAATTCATATCCTACTTCAAGGTTGGCCAATGGTGTTCTATGGCTTGAGACTCAAGTATGCCTTGGAAGGTAGCTCGAATTACATAGCATGAAAAGATATAATGGAGGATATATTAGAAGACAATGGCTTGAAGGATTTGATTGATCAAGAAATCCAAAATCTAGCTTCAACTAATCCACAAGAGTTGGCTGAGCGGAAGAAGTGTGTCACGAAGGCGAGAGGGATCATCATTGAGGGAGTTCGAGACCATATTGTCTTGAGTATCCATGGGAAGGATACTCCATTTTCAATGTTGAATACATTGAAGGACCTCTACCAAAATAGTAGCAACCAAAGGAAATTGCCTCTCAAAGATAAGCTTTGAAGAATCAAGATGGAAAAGGGTGATATTATTCCACATATCTAAACAAACTCACCACCTCTAGAGATGAACTTAGTAGTGTGGGAATAAATACTTCCAATGATGATATGGTGAGCTCCGCTCTTCTTGGCCTTCCAAAGAGCTGGAATATCTACCAGGACTCTATGAATGGAAGGGAGAAACTGTCGTATTAAGAATGACTGTTTTTGGATCTGATGGAGGAGGAGATCAAAAGGAGCACACGAGATGGTTCTTCATCAAAGGATGATGATGAAGAAAATATGGCCTTAGCGAGTAAGGAAAGGAAAGGGAAGGGGAAGACTTCTCATTCCAAATCAAATTCTTCTCGTGGAGGGAAGAATGGTGACAAGTCTAAAGTGAGATGCTTTAATTGTCACGAGATGACATTATGCCACTAATTGCCCATTGAAGAAGTCCAAGAAGGGATCCTCGAAAGGATCGAAAGGTGAGGCATTAGCCTCTTAGTTTGAAATGGACTTTACCCTTATCACATGCATGTCATCAATGATGGGTTGTGTTTGGTATCTTGATAGTGGAACCTCATTCCACATGATCAACGATAAAAGTTTATTTACTACCTTGGAGGAGAAAGACCTCAAGATTCGCATAGAGATGGGTGATGATGGAAGGTATAGTGTTTAAAGAGTGGGCATGGTTGCTTTTCGAAGGGAGCATGGAGCTCTTATCACCTTGACAGATGTGAGATATGTGCCTGGACTGAAGAAGGACTTGGTATTAGTCACGATGTTAGAGGACAAAGGTTATGATGTTGTCTTCAGTAAAAGAAAGGTGTTCCTAAGACACATAGCCATGGGTCAGACCAACAGGATAGGGATTCGGGTGAATAATCTCTATAAACAATAGGTGGATGATTGTGAAACATTGAGTACAAAAGCAAAATTGGTGCAAAGAGAAGATATTGGCGAGTTGTGACACGGGTGGTTGGGCCATTTGCATCATGGAGCTTTGAAGATAATGCAACAAATATCTACTGGACTTCCCAAAGGTAAACTTGAGCAAGTTGACACATGCAGAGGTTGTACCTTGGGAAAATACACTAAGTCTTCCTTTCATGATCAAGACAGTTGAGCAAAGGCTATCTTAGAGTGAGTTCATACTGATGTGTGTGGACCATTCTCAATGGCATCCACAATGAAGCAAAGGTATTATGTGATTTTCATTGATGATTATTCTCATAAATGCTAGATTTATTTCATGTAGAAGAAGGACCAAACCTTCACAAAGTTTTGTGAGTTCAAATCCTTGGTTGAGAAAGAGTGAGGGAAGAAGATCAAGGCCTTGAGAAGTGAAAATGGTGGAGAATATGTCTCTCAAGAGTTTAAGGACTTTTGTGTAGCGGAAGGAATTAAACGAGACTTGATGGCATCTAATAACCCACAACAAGATGGGGTGGCTGAGAGGAAGAACATAACTATCGTAGGGGTAGCACGGGCAATGTTGCATGACCAAGGCCTACCACTTCACTTTTGGGTTGAGGCATGCAACACAACAGTGTATTTTCATAATAGAAGCCTGTGTCACATACTTTGGATGAGGACACTAGAGGAAGCTTTCTCTGGTAAGATACTAGATGTGGGTCACCTTAGGATATTTGGCTCATCGGTATATTGTCGTGGGAAAAAGGATGCATGGAAGAAGCTTGATCCGACAACAAAGTTGGGGATACTTGTGGGGTACACTGATACACCTCACAACTATTGGGTGTACTTTCCTACTAATTTGAGGATATTGGTTCGCAGAGATCTCAAGTTTGATGAGTGGAAGGCCATGTGAGTTTCACTTGAGAAGGAGGTCCAACTACAGGCTATGGAGGAACTATTGGTTCCTAAGGAGGAGGAGCCTCAGACTGATGCAAAGCAGCCGCATGCAGAGGTTCTAAGAGTGGAGACATCTACTCAAGTAGAGTCTTCCAGAGATAGAAAGAAGCACACAATAGAAGCTGATAGATTATTGCAAGATGCGAGAGAGAATGTGGGAGCACCACTTTCTCAATGCAAGCAGAGGAGGTCACCTGAGAGGTACACTGGATACATAGCCTTTGTTAGGAAATGTGTTACGATCAAGCCATCTTCCTTTGAGGAAGTAGTGCAACAACTAATTTGGGTTGATGCTATGGTGGAGGAGTATGAATCCATAGTTCACAATAGTGTTTGGGATGTGGTTCTGAGACCAAAGAACAAGTTAGTTGTGACTTCCCGTTGGCTTTACAAGGTAAGGAAAGTTGTTGATGGTGGGAGGATCATGTTGCTACAATATATTTCGAGAGAGGAGCAAGATGTTGCTATTTTGACAAAGGTATTGTCAAAGTGTAATTTCGAGTTCCACAGAGATAGGATCGGGGTGGTAGATAATCCTTTCTTATTGAGAGGGAGTGTTGAAATGTGACAACAAGAATATTCCAATTTAATTTTTCCTTGAATTAAATTGTGAATTAAAATTGAATTTAGTCTTAAAAACCACTTGGAAATAATTAATTAAGTTATTTTGACTTAATTAGTTGGAGAAATTCAAGATAGAAGTGTTTTTGAAGTCATACAAGAGTTATCCCTTAAATTAAGGAGATAAGATTGAGTTATATTTGAGTTGCAATTAGTTAACTCAGTTCACTGAGTTAAGTCTAGTTAAATTAGTTCCAAACTATTTGAGGAACTAATAGAGAGTTAACGGTTAGTTTATGCATGCATGCACTCAACTAGTGTACTCCAGTTAACTGAAGATTCCCTCTTCAGAAACTCATGCATGTCTATTCTGAGAAAGACACAGTTCTGTTAAATGTCAAGGAAAATGTACTATTAGTTGCATGTTTTTTCTTATAAAGAAAACACATGCATGCAGAAGGAATTATTCCTTGAGGATTGCGCATTTCTAACAGTGTGTGAGATCAAGAGATCATCCACTTCGTAAATCAAGTTTTTCCACATGGTTGAAGGAGATCATCCTAGAGGAATAGTGCAAGGAAATAGGAGCTTGGAGTGCAGAGGAGAAGGCTTATGAGAAGCTAGGATTTCTTGTGAGCATCTGTGAGGATTGTACTTTGAGATGGCTAGCTACGAGAGCTAAGGCTTTGTATAATTCCTATGTATTTCCAACTTGTATGATAATACAGATAATGGGGTTTTTAGCTGAGGCTTTCCCCAAAGTATTTTCAAGTGTATTCTACAATGATTCTTCTTCTTCTGGTTATATGTGTTTAGCTCGATCAGTAAGATTCCACAAATTGATAGTAGAAGTAGGTTATAGTATTATGATTCGATTTATATTGCATTATCGGGTTAACCTACATAGCAGATTTTGTACATGGTATCGAAGCTAGATTTGTAGAGGATTTGCATAATTTCTGCACCCTCATGACTCTTCAACTTCTTTATGAATGACTCATTACATTACATAGTGACTATTCACATTCCACTAGTGAGACTCGAAATTTCACTTACAACATATTTAAAAATAATATACATTTTCCAAATGTACCCATGTGAGACAAAAATAGGCTAGAGACAACCTAACAATACACAACACTATAACTTTGAATTTTGTAGAAAATCCAACTCAGTAACCTTGACTTGATGATTATTGGTCTTGTACTAATGCCAAGCTTGGTACTATGCTATGATGTCACCAAACTACTTGACGGTGTCTTCTTGATAGTGGACTCTTGCCTCCATAGATTCTAGGTATGTGGTCTTGGAACATGTTTCCATCTCATCCTAAAGCATGTGTAGCATTGTGTAGACCATGACAGGACCACCAATATGCTTCTGCATGTCTGGTGTCCTCGGCTCCAAGTCATCCATAGTGGGATATCACCTAACTGCTCTATGTACATGTCGACCTCTAACCGGACATGGTTCTTGTGGTTAGCTTTGCTGAGGGAACCTGGATCTTTTCACTCTCTTCCTTAGCTACTGGTTGTTCCACCTCATCAACCTCTATTGGCATTGTTTGTTTTGTCATTGTTCCTTACCTCTGTTCTTCTTTTGGCTTGTGTTTCTCTTCCTATTCTTTCCTCCTCAGCTCCCGTCCATCCTTTAGTTGTTGTTCTTCTTGCTATGGTCTCTGTTTTGCTACCTACAAGCTCTGATTTTCTCTCTTCCTCTACTCTAATGTCTATGCCCTCTGCTTATTTTTGCTTCTATTTTCAAGTCTGTCTAGATGAAGATTGAATCAGTTTTTGCTCTCTAGCTTTGATCTCCCTTTATTATGTGAGAAATTTCCTCTTTCCCTGATCTTGTACTCACTTGCTGCCTTCTGCCACTACTACTGGTTTTGTTGCCATGTTAGTGTTGATTCCTTTCTGTAAATAGTTTGGCATCTCCATATATTTTCAAGTAAATTGGTGCTTTCTCAACTACTTCCCCAATAATCCTTTTAACGGTTTCTCTTGAAACAACTCTCTCCGATGTCATGCTATAATGACTACTGGAGAGAAGTGGTTCATGAGTGTGGTGCCTATGGGACAAAATGAACACTCATGGAAAGGAAACATTATCTATTACAAATCTAACTTCACAACATGGTCAAGAACCAAATAGGACATCTAGTTAGAGTAATTGCACAATTTGGATTTATAGGGTTGACTGAGTGACTGTGGGAACTACACACTGTGTAGTACCAAAAGTCAGTGTGGAAGATCAATGACTAGAACTGTGTAATCCGTAGTTCCATCTAGGTCAGGGCTTGGGAGGGAGTGTTCATTTCATAGTCTCATGACCAAGCTAGGAGACTGGATCTTGGAACTGTGTAATGCATAGCTAGATCTAGTCTAGGACAGGGTCTTTGTAATTCTAGAAGCTAACATAGAGGCCTTGAGCTCCCATATTTCATAGTGCATTCAGTGAAGTGTAAGATCTAGGTAGGAGGACCCCAGATCTCTCCTTGGGGAGTGTGCAAACAAGAAAATCTAAAGGATGATGTATGGATGAGTTCATATCTTCATAAGTGTATATGTATTCATGTAAAAAAAGTATAAAAATGGATTAAATGGAAGGAACATGAAGCATGTGAAAGGAGCTGATGCAATGACAATTGTTGGTGCAAAAATGGGAAAATTCATGCGACTCTGGAGAGAGGTGATATCTAACTTGAAAAAACGCTTCTATAAACTAAAAGAATTTAAAATTCCAATGGTCATTCAAACAAGTGAGTGAAACAACACTCACATAAGATAAACAAACCAAAATGACAGAAAATGCAGAAAATAGGGATAAAATAAAAACTCACCCCAAAAGGTGATTACAATGCTCCAAAGGCTCCTTGATCTCCTATGGAAGCTAGAGCTTGATGACCGAATGTATAAGTGAGCTCCAGAGGTGTCCATTACATATATTTGAGCAAAATGGAGTTCATGACGAGTATGCATGAGATCAACAACAATAATGACACTTGGCAGAAAATTCTAAAGATGGCAATGTGTCACCTTCAGGAAACTACTAATAGGTCCCCACTACCTACAGATTCTTTTCCTCTTATCTTCTTGCTTCTTGGGAAAACTTCCATGCACTACTCGTAAAGACTTTGTAGTTCTAGGAAGGACTAGCAACTCTCTTATTCATGTACTGAGAAGTTGTTGAGTACAGTAAGTTCTATGCAATTTATGGGCTGAGTGGATTTGGGTTTCCTCTCAATCTCTCCACAATTTTTGAGCTGAAGGAAGGCTGTCAGATGACTCTGCACAATTCTGGAGCTAGAGGCTCACTTTTTGGCTTGGACTTCTTTGTGCGGTTTCCTAGTTGAAGACAACCTACCCGTTGTGTCTACGCAATTCTAGATCTAAAGATGACTGTGGGCTTGAACTATGCATTCCCTAAGAGAAAGGCTACTTTCCCTCTTGGATTGTGAAAATAACCAAGGCAAGCCCATAAACAGAATGCAACCAAGTGAAGAGGTCATCTTGTGGTTAGATAGTAAATAAAGTAAGCAAACAAAAGCTAGAAAGTAAAATATAAAACTCAATGAAAGCATAATTACCTGGTTAGTGTAAGATAAATTGTTGGGATTTTAGTAGGGAGGCTCTAAAAAGAAGCTTAGGAAAAATTTTGGACAGTGGTTGTAGTGCTACAACATTTGCAACACACTCGTAGAACTCCAGCTCTCTGTATGGACCTTGTCTCATGTAAAGTGATTCTAACCCATCTAGAAGTATTGTTCAATCCTTTGATCAGCATGGCTTCTTCACTAGCTTGAGTTAAAGATATAGTCCCTACCATTGTCTTGCTCGGTCAGTACACATACCAAGCCAAGTCAACTAAGTTGTTTCAATTGGGGATGAGGGATATATTGATGCACAAGTAGTATAGATTGTCATAGTTTAAGTTTCATCTTTGGTGTTGCTCCGTTTCTAGTAGGCCTTGACAGTACCCCGATAGAGTCACTTCAGGAACATACACATTTATCCACTACTAGCGAGCCTAAACAGTAACCCAACAGATTTAATTCGTTCACCTTTTTGTGTAGGAAGACTTTATCTTCTTTCACCGTTATTTTTTATTTTTTATCTTTCATTTTCCAAAGTACTGTTCCTAGGAACTTATTTATTTCATGAGGAGGAAGAGGGATCGTGAATTATTGAGAGAATATGGGTTGCCCCTTCACAGAAGGATGTTACATATACCTATGGCATACTTTTTAAGGTTTTCCCCCTAACCTTACTCTACATGATTTAGTTTACAAGGATTAATCGAATATGGAAAAATTATTAGTGTAGGCATTACTAGTTAAAAGTGCAAGTGTTGTTTTTTCACCAAGACTCACTCTGAAAGGAATGTATTTTTCATCAAGGTATCATTGACTGAAGAAACAAAAATCCTTCATAAGAAAGGGAATAGACAGATAACCAAATTTTGATATTTTTACAAGTTCTCTTGTATTTCACCCAACGTTTCTCAAGCCAAAGGATGGAGGTCAAGAAAATGAGGTCATGTGACAACCATCAGGGTTTCAGTCCAAAGCTCTACAGATATCCAGAGTATGTGAGGTCTGAGGAGGTGACAGTTCAATAGATTGGTTCATTACTTCTCCCACCTCATCCTATGGATATATAGTTGTTTGATGAGAAGAGGAAGAAGAGTCACTTGTGACAACAACCTTGTCCATCTTAGATTTGGAAGCTCTAACATTGAGGTATGTTGGGAGGGGTACGAATGATAGTAACTCATGTGAATTTTTAGATACATGAAGAAGATACTGAAATATTTCTTTGAGAATTTTCCAATCCATTTCATTTTCAGGGATTTGAAAAAGAATATTACGAAAGCGATCCAAAAATTTCACAACAGACTCATCAAGTGCTTTCCATTATTTCAGAATTTTTTTATCAAGTGCTTTATGATCATAACAAAGAAATCATTACCTAACTCTATGATAATGTGATTAAAATAGTAAATAGATATCGCAGGTAATGTGAAACACCATTGCTAAACATGTCATCCGAACATGTGAGCCAATAGCCTACATGCAATGTCATCTGAGGGGACTTCATTCCTTTCACAAAAACCTAAGAAGGTAACTTTGTATCTTAACAAGGCTATTCTACCTCAACTTTTGTATGTGAGTCGTGAAAAGTCATCAATGACATCCTCTAGCGCTTCAAAAATCAAGTGCATGAAAAAAACATGCCGGAGTTGAGATTGTAATGTAAGTCATGAATGATGTTCAGAGATTTAAAATAGACTTTGAGGGCTCATCTTGTCATTTTTCCTTCCCTCTAGCACCAGAAATGTTGACAGTGCTTGGCCCTCCAACATGTCAAAGGATCTTCCTAATAAGAAGTCCAACCTATACCTCAGACCATTTGGAGTAGGAGTCCCATTAGTGGGTAGTAAAGTAGTTCCTTGATCACGATAGTGCATAGAGGTAAGTATGATCACTTTGTTGGAAGCAAGTGTGTGACCTTGCAATGAGCCAAGTGATATGCATGGGGATTATAACACACAAAGGGGAAAAGGAAGTGTGTCCATTAGAATTCTATAATAGTATGCAGCCTAAAAGGAACACACAAGTGGAATGACATCATAAGCTGGAAAGAAGAATAGTCCATAGTCCAAAGTGTCAGGTTAATCCAACAACACGTCTCCAAGAAGATTCATACAATTGCATAAAAATTAGCTCATACACAAATGTGTAAGTTAAATAACATACATTGCTAAAGAAACCATAATAGTCCAACTATAATAACAACATATGCACAGAAACGTGTTGGATCAGCTATATTATTAAGTGAAAGTTCCATCCATACATACACCATTGACAACCACTAGCTCCAATAGTGGAACATTACAGTCAACACCATCTGCTCCTCCAAAGAGATGTACTCACTCTATCCTGTAGATAACCTAAGTTTTGTCACAATACTCTCCAAGCATTCTCTAACCAATGACTAGCCAAAATCTTGGCTCCCAAAATCATGTTCTATGAGTTATGAGGTTCTATTTATAACAAAAGGTGGGGTGACCATTGAAATTCTCCTTTGTGACTCTTTGACTACCCACATGACTCTTCAACTTCTTTACAAATAACTCATTACATTACATAGTGATTGTTCACATTCCACTAGTGGGACTTGGAATTTCACTTACAACAATGTATTTAAAAATAATATACATTTTCCACATGTACCCATGTGAGACAAAAATAGGCTAGGGACAACCTAAGAAGGCACAACACTATGACTATAAAGTTTGGGGCAAGACCAACCTGATAACCTCCAATTGATGGTTCTTGGTCACGTACTAATGCCAAGATTGGCACTATGATATGATGTCCCAAAACTACTTGATGGTGTCTTCCTGATAGCGGACTCTTGCCTCCATAGATTATGGGTATATGGTCTTGGAAATTATGTCCATCACGTACTAAAGCATGTGTAGCATGGTGTAGACCATGACAAGACCACCAATGTGCTTATGCATGTTTCATGCACTCAGCTCCAAGTTATCAATAGTGGCCTCTCACCTAGCTACTCCATGTACATGTCAACCTCTAACTGAGCATGGTTCTTGTGCTTAAATTTGGTGAGGGAACCTACATCTGTTCACTCTTTTCCTCGGATACTAGCTATTTTGGCTCATCAACCTATATTGGAATTGTTTGTTCTATCATTGCACCTTTCCTTTTTTCTTCTTTCCACTTCTACTTCTCTTCTTGTTATTTCCTCCTAAGCTCTCGTACTTCCTTTGGTTGTTGTTCTACTTGCTACGATCTTAGTTCTACTAACTTCAAGCTATGATTTTCTCTCTTCCTCTACTCTACTATCCATTTCCTCTACTTCCTTTTACTTTTCCTATCAAAGCTACCTAAATGAAGATTGAATCTTCTTTCACTCTGCCCCTTTGTCATGCCTTTATTATGTCAGCAATTTCCTCTTTCCCTGATCCTGTACTGGCTTGCTTCCTTCTTCCACTGCTACTAATTTTGTTGCCATGTTATTGTTGATTCCTTTCTTGTAAATAGTAGGGCATCTACATATATTGGCAAGTAAACTAGTTCTTTCTCAACTTCTTCCCTAGCACTACATTGAATGGTCCCTCTTGAAACAACTTGCTTTGGTGCCATGGTGCAATGAATGCTAGAGAGAAGTGCTTCATGAGTGTGGTACCTATGGGATAGAACATACACTCATGGAAAACATTAGATCCTACAAGTCTAACTTCACAGCATGATCAAGTAACATCTAGGGCATCCAATGAGAGGAATTGCACAATTTTGACTGACAAGGGTGACCGACTAACTATGGGAATTGCACACCATGCAGTCCTAATAGTCAATGTGGAAGCTTAATGACTAGAACTGAGCAATGCATAGTTTAGTCTAGGGTCAGGGCCTGGGAGAGACTACACATTATGCAACCTCAGTGACTTTGCTAGGAGACTTACTCCTGGAATTGCACAGTGTGTAGTTGGAGCTAGCCGAGGACAATATTTGTGAAATTCTAGAAGCTAAGGGAGAGGCCTTCAGCTCCCAGATTATGGAGTGGACGCACTGAAGTGTGAGATCTAGGTAGGGGAGCCCAAATTTTTCCATGGGGAGTGTGAAAAAAAGAAGATCTGAAGGATGATGTAAGGATGAGTGTAGATCTTACTATGTGTATATGTATCCATCTAAAAAGAGTGTAGCAATGAATCAAAGTAAAGGAAAACAAAGCATGTGAATGGAGTCTCCACAACGATGATTGTTGATGCAAAAATGAGAAAACTCATGTGAATCTTAAGAAAGGTGATCTATAACTTGAAAAAACACTTCTACGAGCTAAAACAAGTTAAGACACCAGTGGTAATTCAAAAAAATGATTGAAACAACACTCTCACAAGCTAAACAAGAAAAAGCGATAGAAAAATCAACAAAGTGTGACAAAAGAAAAACTCACCTCGAAAGGTGATGACAATGCTCTAGGGAAGCTAGAGCTTGATCATATGTGAACTCTAGAGGAATCCATTACATATATTTGACAAAAATGGGGTTCATGATGAGTATGCTTAAGATCAAGGAAAAAAACAACACTTGGAGGAAACTTCTAAAGATGAAAATGTGTCACCTTATAGAAACTAATAATAGATCCCTACTTCCTAGTGATGCTTTTCCTCTTAGCTTCTTTATTTTTTGGAAAACTACCATGAATTTCCCGAAAATATTGCACAGTTCTGGGAAAGACTGGGAAAATTTCTTGTTCATGCATTGAGCCGTTCTTGAACATAGTAGGTTCCGTGCAATTTCTAGGCTTAGTGGCTCTGGGATTCCTCTCAAGTTCTGATCAATTTTCTAGTTGAAGGTAGGTTGTCACCTGGTTCTGTGCAATTATGGAATTGAAGGCTCATTTTATAGCTTGGACTACTTTGCACAGTTTCCCAGTTGAAGACAGGTTTCCAGCTAGTTGTGTGCAATTCTAGAGCCAAAGCTCACTGTGGGCTTGAACTGCTCATTTCCTGAGAGCAAGTATGGTTGCCCTCCCATATTGTGAAAATCACCAAGGCAAGCCCAAAATTGGATTGCAACCAAGTGAAGAGGTTAACTTGTGGTTAGAAAACAAAGCAAGTAGGAAAACACAAGCTATAAAGAAAAAGATAAAACTCAATGAAAGCGCAAGTACCTGGGCAGTGTAAGATAAGATGTTGGGATTTTAGTAGGGAGGTTCCAAAATGAATCTTAGTCAACATTTTTGAGGGTGGTTGTAGCTACTACAATCCAGGGGAAAAAAATAGAAAATTCAATTTCCAACAACAATCATGAAACAATACCCTCAAATTGTGTGTCGATTGTTCAAATTAGTTTAGAATAACTATTTTTATGTTCTAGTTTTGTAATATCCAAATTAGTTTGGATAATATTTTATTTTGTAATACATTTTATTCAGATCTAGATATTTTTGAATTACATTGTATAAGTATTTTCTAATTCGAAGAAAGAAGGTTTAAAACCTTGTGATGATCTAGTGACAACATTGTAATAGTCTGAAATGTTTCTAAAGATAATCAAAGCATTATGGCTTCATTCTTAATAGTTTTATGTCCATGTGAATTTTTCTTGTTTATTCATTTATGTTTCCCATAACTTAATTCTGCATATGTTCAAGGTAACATAGGAGTTACGGTAAGGCTAGATTGAGTATCAGTATCCTTGACAACCCACTACAAAGTTATACTCATTAAAGAGATTAATTAACTAAATAGTGTGTTTAAGTTAGTTCCTCTATATTTTTAAATTGTTTCCTTCTATTATCTATTTGGATGTAGAATTTTCTTGCATGAATCAATTGTATTTGATTAATTAAACATTCAATATCGATGTTTGGTTATCACATATTTTCTTTGTTTATTCTTTCAAACTCAACTTAAAGATTTATTCTTGTCATGAATGAAAATCAGCCCTTTGAGCTTTTGAGATATATTTAGATTTTACAAGTGTTAAAGCTTTAATACACTGGTCATCCAATTCAACTAAACCCTTACTTAGATGTTCTGCCATAGTTCCCCAACCTAGATCTGTCTACAAAATTCCAACATCAAATTGCCGTTGTTGCCAAGGAACAAAATTTGAAGTTTTTCCCTAGAACAATGATCATACTTGCCTCTTAATGGTGAATAAGAGGCCAACAAACTAAAATATTTTTCCTAGTGACTCAACTGGTTAAATATGACTTCATGCAGGGATACGAGATCTCACTCAGATCCATAGCTCTTCTCTCCTTTATCGGATCCAGCGAGACTTGTGAAAGTTGCATCTATCAGATGTAGATTAGAAGCATCCACTTTAGTTTCTACTTCTCTTCCATTTGAAAAACCATCTTAAAATGAGCCTTCTTAATCAATTCCAATACTTGTTGAATTATCAGATATTCCACCTAAAGTATTAGAACTCCTTTCTAAAGGAGTAGATCCTTAATCAACTTGACTAGTTCATCAAATTGAGACCTTTAAGTTTCCTTCTTTCCTTTCAGAGCCTTCGAAGAAGATCTTGAGCTTCAAACACTAGAATTGAAACAATATCATTTCATTTCCTTGCTCGCACATACCCATCCTTTAATTTCTTCCAGACCTCGAGAGGAAATTAGCATTTATACTAATCCTTTAGCCTTTGAAGATCAAGAGAAAATTATACCTAATGTTCAAAAATTAGTTATCCATCCTCATTTTTTCCAAAAACCTAAACCTCCATCACAACTATCTTCAAGAAAAGCTATCTCCCAAAAACAAATAGTTGCATTACAACACAAAATGGTTGGATTTAGGCCAATTGTAATAGCTCGATGTGCAACATTAGTGCTCCCACCAACATCCCCACTTCATGATTTTCCAGAGGGGTAGCTGAAACGTTTTCCTAGATTCAATGGAGAAACTCGGCCATCTACAGAACACCACTTGGCTACATTTATGGACTTTGTGGATAATATGAATATTGAACATGAGGATGTTTACACTAGACTTTTTGTTTAGTCATTAAAGGGAAATGTCAAAATAACATTTAGAAAACTACAAGAAAATTCTATAAACTCATGGGATGAATTAACCATCATCTTCAAGAATCAATGGAGAATTAAAAAGGAACGTGTTTACTATTTAACATAATTTGAAGATTTGAGAAGAAGCCCTGGTGAACATGTTTCAAACTTTATTAAGAGATTCAATAATATTTATAACAAAATTCCACCAAATTGTAAACCCCCATTCACCTCAACTAAATTCAAATTATCTAAAGCATTTGATGATGATTTTGTTGTAATTCTTGGAGAGAGAAAATATGAAACCATCAAATACATTAATACTAATGCAATTGAAGTGGAAGCAAAGAGGTCAACATCTAGTAAATTGAAAGCAAAGGCAGAAGAGGATGAAAGAAAAATAAAAGACGGAGAGGAAAATACTTCATCATCAAAGACTAAAGATGAAGAACATAAAATTGATGAAATAACCTCTTTGTTAAGAAATTTGTCAAATAGAATTTCAAGAATTGCTTCTTAGCCTAGACTAACCCAACAAGTTGCAAATAAACCTCTAGTCCAATATAGAGTACCTCTCCAACATCACATTTTGCAAAGACCAAATATTGATCAACAAATTCAACCTCCATTAATGATTGATGATAAAGACATTAAATAATTTGTTCGTATTGTTACAAATGATATTAATTATTTTGAAGATCCATCATCTCAAAATTCTATTGTCCCAATTAGTTAGGACCAACCTATTTCTCAAAACCAAGAGTCATCCCAAGTTTCCAAGTATCAACCTTTTTTTGAGTTTCTCATTGATGAACTAAATAGAAGGTATGACCTAATACATAGACAAGGCCCTGGTTTACCTGTAAAAAAGGTTACCTTTGATGAACCTATTGCAATGGCTACAACCATGTTGTGGGATTAACTCCCCTAGGGTCTTGGGTGAATACCCTAGTAGACAGAAGGTTATCTATGCAAAGAAATACACATTCCAGGCAATCATAATGCTACTATAAGCAAACTCTACGATAGGGGCATACCTGAGGTCCTACGTTCGAGAAGAGCCTCCAAGGGTCCAAACCCTTCTTTGAGTTCCTTTTCTCCTTTGACCTACAAAACCAACAATTCAAGAGAGTGTAGCAGTATATCGTCTAAACGTCATAAAGAAACCAACTTCATATTATAAGGAAAGGTAGTTATTTATGAAATTAAACAACCTATCACATACGATTCATAACATGAACATCAAAACATGAAGAAGATCTATATCAGGAACAAAGACGTGCTTCTTTTATTATAGACAAAGAAAGTACATGAAAAGAACAATTTCACCTGAGTCATCCTTTCGCAGGCTCCAAGCGGAATTGTCTCCCGGATTCGTCTAGTCTGAAGCCTTTAACAAACTCCTTCCATGACTTACTCCATGATCTCTTAAGTAGTATGAAATCATCGACACACACAAGGAAACAAGGGTTTCCTGTAGGACGGGGGAAGTGCAGGAGGCACAAGGATCTTCAGACCTAGTCAGGGAAATCTCAGCATAACAATCTTTCTCTCTCTTCTCTCCTCCCCTTGGCCTTCCCATCGAAGCCTTTTTATACTTCTCCCAAAGTAATTTTTTAGTTGGGAATTCGTTGGGAACAGTTGGGATACGGGCACTAACAGGTGATCAACAGGTAAAACCCGTGATCTCCGCCCGAAATTAAGGAGATTTTTAGTTTTTAAGTGTTTTTATACATATACGCAGGTCGGGTATACACAAACCTACGTATACACGCATTTAGCTCAGGGCAATGTCGCGTATAGGGAAAAAACACTACTTTTTTAGATTTGGGACTAGATCTGGCAGGAGGGGTTGCCCTAGGCCATGAGTGGAGCTTCACAAACCTTAAGAGTGGGATTTGGAGCTATAATAGATGCCTCCTAATATATGAGGTCAGAAGGGGTACATGATGGCTGAAATGTATTAAGCAAGTTCATGGAAAGGAAATCCGTCGAAGACTAAGAAGGGCTGCACCAGAATTCAGCCTACCAAGACACAAAAGGAGATCGGAAAGAAACATTGTCTGAGGCGGGCATACCCATGCTCAGAGAAAATATAGCGTGTATGCATATCAATCACAAGTGGATCTCCCAAGTATACAAGTATAAATGACTGGAAAATACATAATGGATCATCTGATCATGATCGAACAAGTACATGTCTGAATATCACATATAAGAATGTCAATGATGCTGAAAGATGAAGCAGATCACTGATATCAAAGACTGATCCCGAAAAGTACCAAATGAACATGATGGAATAAGATGGTACTACATTGCAAACTTAGGTGCCAGCATATAAAATGTCGTCGTGAATGACTGCAACATATAAGGTGAAGTGGTATCTACTAGTAGCAACAGGAGCAACTGTCAAGTGAACCAATGAATGCTGATACAACTTGAGGTCTTCCCCGACCACCGTGGTAAATTTCTACAACATGGGAATAAATGATCTGAAGTCGACCATGCAAGAAATCATTTGATTACTGGTCATTGATGTATACCGTTAATAAACGCGAGGCTACTCACCGATAATGATAATGAGTGTCAAGGTACCCAGTACAATCCAATAAGTGTGAATAAATGAGCTGGAGTCGAGCACCTGTAAGAATCTATCGATCAAGAGACAATGATGGTTTCCCACTGTCGATAGCGAAGGATCTGCCACTAATGACTGCAAACCCCAAGGTACTGCCAAATGAACTCTATATCTCCTCCTCAATGCAATGAGTCGAAGTCGATAGGGAAAGATCCGCTAGAAGGAAGGCATTAAGTCATCCTCCATCAATCTAGCGCGAGTGTAACCCGTAGGCCAATAATATGGAAGGAATTGGACGAAAAAGATGTAGTAACCCAATTGAAGTACGTTTCCAGTGTACACAATATGTGGCTAGCGCACGGAAGAAACACTCTGAACAAACCAATAATGAAAGCCAACACAGAGGCAAGGTATCCACCAATAGGGTAAAATGGAAACCAAGGTACTACACGAATCCCAATGTGTGATAATGTAAGTTGATGTCGAACACAAGGGAAACCACTCAGTCAAAGACCCATGATACTAATCGATGTTGAGCACAAGGTGACCTATCAATAATGAAAATAGGACTAGGATGCAGCTCTAGGCCTGTCCTCAGAGCAAGATTTCGTTGTCAATAAGGACAAGACCCGCCAGCAAGAATTCAATGGAGACCTTCTCAAACCGGCATGAGTAAAGGACCAATATAACTGATGTGATGATAGACATAGCACTGACAACCAGGGATGGCCGACTGAAAAATAAGTCAAGAGACACTGGAGAGAGGCTAACTTAGGCTAACTTCCCTTGAACAAAAGTATGACTCAATGTGACTATGTGGCAACATATGATGACTCTGTATAGGCTCGTTGTGCAGGAGGCACAAACGAACCCTCCATATGATTGGAAGAGGTAACCAATCAAGGGAGAACTCACTCAATAACAAGGTTAAGGCATACCTAAGTCAAACTAAATCCCACCCAAGCGGAGGAGACTTTGTTTCGAGTGCTTTGTTTAAGGGCGACACGACTGACTCTAGCTACCAACAATAAATGGAAATACTGTCCTGTTCCCGCTCTTTTTTGAAATATATAATTTCTTTTGTTTTTTCCTTTAAAGCTGGAAAAAGAATAAAAGAATGCTATAGTACAGTGGAAAGAACAAGTGTCAGCGAAGCAGATGATCTAGTTCCTGGGATTGGAACATTCCTATGCTCAATGCAGAGAGGCAAAAACTGGCCAGAGAGACCCAAAGGTGTGTTCCTTCCACGGGTCAAGGTGTGTCAAGCTGCAGAGGTCAAATGTATGCAAGTTTGATTTTGCAGTCGTCATGGTCAAAAGTTGGCTTAAACATGAGTCCAAGTGAAGCTGGATTAAGGCCAAAATGTGTAGATAATCAAAATGCAATGCAGTAGTACAACTCAACACAAAGGAGCCTCTAGGGTATAAGGCCAAAATGAAACGAAGAAGCAACGAGGAATGAGTCTTCATCGTATAAGTCATGGAGGGGCTACAGAGGACTCCCGAGCCTACTCAAATCAGAGCAGCATGGGAAACAAATGTCAGTGAGGTGCTAACTAGGATGCCCATGTAAAGGGATGGTTCTACCATCGTGTCATGATTTAAAGAATCGACGAGTGAAGATGGTTTGTGAACCATAACACGATGGGATTGACCCTATGGCAAGTGTATTTTCAGATGGAGGCTAGTATGCATGATGCAACAGAAAAATGGCTTCCCTAACCTATTGCCAGTGAGAAAATGATACCTACCATGACAGGTCGGCAGTCATGGAACTGTCTCGAAATAATCGAAAAACGTCCAAAATGTCCTGAAAATCAAACCATTCTCGACATTCCAAGCTCCCAAGTTAAAAGTTACATGAGACAGAACAAAATCAATTTTTGAAAGACATTTTCAAATCTTATCGAAAGGATTTTGAACTCACCATTTTCACCATTTGAGTTTGAGAGCAAAGAATTGGAGAAAAAGGAGCTAACTTCCCATACGCCAAATTCAACCATTCAAATTCCTCAAAAATCTCTAGGTAACCCTCATTCTTAAATTGTAATTGATTGTGATTGTTTTTAGAAGTTTTAATTAATGTTTCACCATTGAGTTTCTTGCCAAAATTTTCTCCGCGGCGTATACACGGGTTGGTAATATGCAACCCGTGTACACACGGGCCCTACACGCGACTGTGTGTAAAGGGGACCCACGTATACGCCTCGGACATTTCAAACAAAAAAAATAATGGTTGAAATTAATTTTTCTTTCAGGATGACAATCACCTAGCGAGAAAGAGAGCATACCGGAGTAGATGAAGAAGTTATGAACAATCCAGAGGCTCTAGATGCATTACAGTGATGTGGTTTGCTTAAGTTCTTCAAATTACCAAATATGAAAGCAAACACACGTCTGCTCGAGATGCTTCTTGATTACTGGAACGTTGAGGAGGATGCTTTTATGATCGACTAGATGCCACTTAGGATAGAAGTGGAAGATATCTATTTCATTATAGGCCTTTCCTAAAGGGGAGAGGTAGTACATTCCCGAGGGAGAACACGGAGCAGTCTCTCCATAGAGGACTACGTACAAATATATTGCCTGGGACATCTGAACAAAGTCGGAAGTCAGATTTTCATCCCAGATGTGGCGAGTCTACTGCTGAGAATAATCTTGTTCATCATAGCTCGAGTGAATGGATATGCTTCCCTGCATCAGGCATCATCGCTCAACATGAGCATGGCAGTTGACTGTCTGACCACAGTGTTTGATTGGTGTACTCCTCCTTTGGCTAGCATGAAAAGCCAACTCACTTCTATCAAGAGAGGACAGACCAAAAAGTTCAGTTGTGGAACCGTTTTGTGCTCTTTCTTTTTCGAGAGAGTCCCTGCACTTCGTCCCAGAGTACCAGTTTCAATCAGCGCCCTGCGAGATTCTGAAATGGGTAGGTGGCCTGACCTAATGAAACGTCTTGGAGGTGGGGAGGTCCCACGGACTGCTTTCAATGATGATTTCTTTTCCCGGTGGGATCAACAAATAATTTCCATTGGTGACTACCCCTATGCCAAGTTGGATTTTCGAGGAGATCCCGATCTAGCATTACCACTGACTGCAGCATGGGGCGACATTGGTAAGTGATTTTTGATTTTATGATTTTTTTTTATTTTCAAATGAACTTTGAAAATATTTTTGATAGGATTCAAATGACTAATATAATGACCATGTTCTAGATATTGGGCCTGTACGACCAGATGAGTTCCCATGGCACAAGCGTCGCAGCCAAGGGACTGAAGAGGCAGCTGCAGCCACGAAACGAACTTTACACACAGTTCAGCAGCATTTGGTGAGGCTGACCCACCGAGTGCCGATGGCGGCGGTAGAATACCTTCCTATAGAGATGCAGTGTCATGTGGTTGGCATGCCATGTGACTGGGTCCGCACTTTTAGGCATGTAGCCAATGCAGTAGTTGCCTACTTAGCCGCTCATCCTGAGCCGGGGAATTAGATATAGTGGAGATGATTATGGGAATTTGAGTCCCAATTTTGTATATTTTTTGAACAGACTTATGTACACTCGAGACACTTTATGATATATATATATATATATATATATATATATATAATATATATATATTTTTATACAGTTTGACTTTTTGATGCTTAATTTATGTGATGAATGATTTGATGTGCCAGTCTAATGCTTGATTAGTGATATAATCAGCTAACCAATTTATGAGATCTTGGAATATGCAAATAATTAATATAAGTAAATGATCTTTGCAACAACCTCACCCTTAAATACTGGCAATATAAACATGGATCCCTTACCCAATAAATGCTATTTAATTGTGACACTATCAATTGTAAATCAAGATAAACTACCAACAAGTCGATTTCGTGCGAAATTGCCTCAGATAGCTAATTAATGATGGCAGTATACTCAGCCATATTGTTTGTAGCAGGACCGATGCATAATCCCCTTGATACCATCAATTGACCATTTCGATAATACAGTACCCAAGCTGTGGAAGTGAGATTCTGAGTGTGCCGGCTAGCACCATCGACAAATCCGAAATAGACCAAGTCATCCATCAACACTTGCCAAAGCAGACCAAAAAGTCTTGATATCACAAACTCTCGACAAAATATGTAAAAATATACATAATGTACAAAGAAGCCATTGCCTAGTTGCTACTTAAGTAAAGTACTTCTTAAGGTAGAGCCTGTTTTGGTGTTCTGCCAATTTGTTTCCTTCGAAATCGATTAACTCATACGACCCTTTTGTTAAAACTCATTTAATTATGAAGGGACCATACCACATAGGTTTGAATTTGCCTGCCGCCAAGGTGTCCTTATCTTGGTCATAGACCAAGACAAGGTCACCTTCAGAAAAGACACAAGGACAGACAGCTTTATCATACTGGGTTTTAACCCTTTTCTTATGAACCTCATTTACTGTGGCTGCATCTCGACGCTGCTCATCGAGATGTTCCAAGTGAAGGAGGCACTCTTTGATACGAGAGGTCTCTGGAAGGAGCTTAATATCCAACTTAAGATATGGAATTTCACATTCGATAGGAAAGATAGATTCCAACCCATAAACTAACTGAAAAAGTGTAAAACCTATAGCAGTCTTGATGGAGGTTCGGTATGCCCATATAGCCCGATACAACATAAGATGCCAATTGGATCTATTTTTATCAATTGTCCTTTGCAGGATCGTCTTAAGAGTTTTTTCCACTGCCTCGACCTGTCCATTGGCCTGGGGATAATAAGGAGATGAATGTTCCTACTGGAAACCTAGCTTTAGAGCCAATTCGGACATTAGTTGATTCTAGAAATGACTACCATGGTCAGTGACAATCTCTCTTGGGATACCAAACCTTGAGATAATCTGATTAAAAAGGAACAATGCCGCTGTCGCACTATCGTTCTTATAAGTGGGCATGGCTTTGGCCCACTTCATGAAGTAGTCGACGGCCATGGTAATATACTTGTGATTCGCTGCTGAAGGTGGATGACAAGTTGTAAAATCAATGCCCCACTTAGTAAAGGGACTGACAGTGACAACAGGAAAAAGAGGAGCTAGATGTGCGCGCATATTCTGTGTATAAACTTGGTAGGGGTGATAGCATTTGACCACTTCAACACAATCTTTGAAGAGCGAAGGCCAAAAATAGCCGGCACGCAAGATACGCTGGGTTGTAGCAAGCCCTGATAGATGACCACCACAAGCTCCGTTGTGGATATCATTTAGCACAGACTCTGCCTCCTCTAAGGTTAAAAAGCGCCGAAGGATTGAATCAACCCCTCGATGATATAATGTATCACCAATAATGACGTAATTTTTAGTGAGGTGACGTAATTTGCGACGTTCATCCTTAGAGAAAGTAGAAGGAAACTTCGAAGTTTGGAGATAAACAATGATATCTCCATACCAAGGGTCGAGTGAAGAGATGAGGAATAAAAGTTTTTCGGGAAAACTTTCCTCATAAACAGTATCCTCTCCACGAGGCAACTCAGAAATTAGCTCGGAAAAAACCATAAATTTCTTGGACTTAGCAGACAAAAACTCGAAATGAAATTCTTGTAGAATGACAATCCATTGATTATATTTGCCCCCAATCACTCACCTACTGAGGACAAACTGAAACGAATTGACTGCTGCCAAGGAAAAAGTTTTGCGTAGCAGGATATAATGACGGAGCCGCTAGACAGCATGGATAGCTGCCAAGGCCAACTTCTCAACTAGAGAATAGCAAAGTTCAGGGCCTATCAAGCCTCGGCTCAAGTAATAAATCACGTGCTCTGTGAGAGCATCGTCTTCCTGAACGAAAACCATACCAATGGTTGATTCTGCTGCAGCGAGATATAAAAGGAAGTCCCTACCATAATTCGGTGGACTCAAAAGTGGCACAGAGACTAATGCCTTTTTCAAAGCATCAAATGACCGCTGCACAAAGTCATCCCATACGAATGGAACCCCTTTGCGGAGCAAACACATAAACCCTTTAGTGATCTCGGCATAGTTCGCTATAAACCATCTTAAGAAATTAGCCTTCCCTTGAAGACTTTGAAGTTATCGAATGGAGGACGGGGGAGTTAACTGGATTATTGCCTCTACCTTGAAGGGGTCGACTCTAATCCCTTCATTTTACACGATGAACCCTAACAACCGACCAGATGTAACCGCGAAAATGCACTTGTTCGGATTCAACTGGATTTTATAAAAACGACATCGCTAAAAACCCATTCGAAGGTGACTAGGATGATCAGTTCCTTTTCGAGAATGAGCAGTGAGATCGTCCAAATATGCTTTGATGATATGTTTGATGTCGTGAAAAGCATATGACATGGCTTGCTAGAATGTGGCTCCAGCATTTTTGAGACCAAACGACATCTTTCTGTATGCAAAGGTACCCCAGGGACATATAAAATCCGTCTTATGTTGATCTTCAAGATGGATAGAAATTTGATTATAGACAGAAAAACCGTCCATGAAGGAAAAAATCTCATTACCTGCACACTCGTCAATAATCTGATCAATGAATGGTGTGGGGTAATTATCTTTTAGACAAGATTTGTTTAAGTTGCTAAAGTCGATGCATACTCTGATTGTTCCTTGCTTTTTATCTATAGGGACTGGATTAGAAGCCCAATCGGTAAGAGGAACAGGGTATATAAAACCTGCCTTGAGCAGCTTTTCTACTTCGGATTTAATGGTTGTCGCTTTCCTAGGATTAACCGGTCGAAGCCTTTGATGAACCAGCTTAGTGTTTTCATACGTCTTGATCTCATGCTGAACTATAGAAGGATCAATGCCAGGAATTTCCTCATCAGACCAAGCAAATACATCTCGAAATTATTTGAAAAGGTCGGTGTAAATTTGCACCTCTTCAGGGGAACGTTCAATTCTGATGAAGAGATTCTCAATCACGTTAGGGTCCCTAGAGATGTTTATAGACATCGTTTCTGAGATTATCGACATATTACCTTCGGCATGAAAGTGTGCTGGAGCCAAAGGATTCGATATCTTACAAACATCACTAGTGAATAGCTTGGAGAACTTAGCTTCCACTTCTTGCAATGGAGGAAGGAAATATGAACGATGGTGTAAGTCTTCCCAAGGTTGATCTACACCCATCATCACTTCGAGGATTGCTTCTTCAGAAGGTAAAACCATATCTAAGCAGTCCAAGGCAGAGGTGGAGTCAAGGGCCCAAGCCGGGGTCACATAACCCTCAAACTCCTCTTCAGAAGAATGAGTAGAGTGGTCGTCTGCGGAGTTAACAATAGACTGATATCTAAGCTCAGCCGCAGACATAGAGGATGCCATTCCATTTACTTGTCCTTCAGCTAATGTGGTCATAGGTGAAGGCAAGCTCCAAGGGTCTGAAAAATAATGAGTTCAGAAGAACCCTTCTCGAGTAGACTCCTTGGATGATGAAACGACATTAATTTGAGGGATAGGAGAGGGAAACTCAAAGGTACCCATCAATGAGGGATACATCCCAACTCCTAGATTCTCAGTAGGTGGGCGAGGGTTATCCATTAAGGGGATAGTAGAGTCAGAAGTTGCTTGAGGATCAACTGGACAATAATCCAACTGATCTACCTTAACGATTTTCCCTTCATGAGGAAAGCAGATGACACGAAATAGAGTCGAAACAATGGCATCCATCTCGTATACCCAATTCCTTCCTAAGAGGAGATTATAGTCTAGGTTAGCATCTATGACCTCTACTTCAACATTGACGACCTTTCCTCCAACACATATAGGAAAGGCTGGGATAATCCCATGCGGCTTGTGAGAATACCCATCAAACGCAGTCAAAAGGGTGGGTAAAGGAACAGCCAAAGGAGATCCAATGGCCTTCTAGCAAGACATCGGCATGACTCACGTGGAAGCTCCCTCATCAATAACATTGTGAAAAATATTAATCTTTCAGTATGTAGACTTTATCTGGAAAGCCATGTGATGAGGGAGTCGTTTCTTGACATTTAACATGTCAAAAGTGAGCACTAGAGAATTGGTTGGATAAACTGCCCCAATTGCCGAGAGTAAAGCACTTCACTGAGCCAGACAAGACTGGAGAACCTCTAAAGTGGACATGGCGCATGGACTCTGGGCCAGATCCTCCACAATGGAATAATTCTGGGCAGCCTTAGAATTAGGATTTATAGTCCGGCGTTTAGCAGAACCTTTCGGTATCCGTGGTATAGTCTCAACAAGGGGTCGCTCAATATGAAGGTCGGTATTTCTGGGAGTAGTTTTATCCTTGGAAGTTTTGGGTTCACCGTAATCATGTGACCGAGTAGCCACATGTACATTAGAACCCATCATGAAAACGTTTGATGATGTTTCCCCTTCCTGGCTGCTCCCTGAGGAGGTACCAGGATTTGAACTCATGCCAGCAAGCAATTGCTGCCCTTGGGGAAAAGGGTTGGTTAAAGCATCTTGGGAACTAGAAGCCCCTTGCTACCCTAACAAGCACTGAGCATCCTGAATCTTCGGGCAGAGATGAGTTAAATGGTCTCCACTACACAACTTGCATGGAAACTTGACTTTCTTTTTAGACTCATTTCTACCCCCACCAGCATTATTGCCAGATTTATTTGTGTCAGCCTTCCCATCCTGATTCTTTTTCTTACCTCGTCCTTTATTTTTCCCATTAGAGTTTTAATTTCCTTTGGGGTTATCAGATTGGACGACATTAATCGAAGAGGGTTGGGAAGACGAAGTAGTAGACGACGTGACTTGGTTGTTTGAAGTAGTTTGCAATGACAACTGCTGCTATTGGCTCAACAAGTTCACCACATTTGTGTCTACCGATCCAACAATACCATCCCTATGGGGAACTGGCTTCGACTTAGCTATGTCAACCTTTGACCCAGGAGCATCTGGCAAGTATTTTTGTAGGATCCTAGACTGAGAGTAGATCAGTTCTAATTGTTGGGCCCTAAAAATGGCTTGCTCCTCAGAGTAAACTCCGGACATCGAGACATCCTTAGAGATCTCAGGTTGTAAAGATTTCAAAAACCATTCGAGATGGTACTCCAGAGGTATTTCGGCTTTTATGAGCCTATTTCTCTGTCTCCATTCCCGAATATGGTAAAAAATGTGAGTTGTCGTGTCCTAACGAAAATTGGCCAAAAGTTCAATTCCAGCATCATAACGGACAGGCAACTGGAAATGATTTAAGAAAATATTCGCTAAGTCGGCAAAAGATGTAAATCTTCTCCCTGGAAACTCTATATACCATTTGGCTGCATTACCAGTCAAGGTGCACTGAAAAAGTCTCAACCTAACTGAACCATCAATAAGGGAGTTCGATGAGCACCACAAATGGAATGTGGTCACATGGTCGCCCAGGTCCTCACCGCTCTTCCCTTCGAATTTTGGAATTTCCGAAGAAAGTTTGGTTGGGACCGGAGGCTAGGCCGGATTATATTTGATTGGATCATTAGTTAACTTTGTGAGGTTTGGCAAGTTCAAAGTTGCCAGAAACGGAAGCCTAGGAGGACCTTAGGGGTTCCACCCAGACTGAGTAGAACTCCCAAAGTTCTAAAAAGATGGGCTTGGGTTTTGGAAGGCACCAGGATACCAGAAGTAACCTAAAGAACTAGCTGAACCAAAAGGCATGCCTTGTGATCCAGCATAACTCAGAGTTTGACCAACTCCGGCCGCAAAACCTCCATAACCGGTGAAGCTTCCTCCTAAAGGATTATAAGGAGCAGACAACCCCTGATAAGGATCCCAAGTAGAAGCTAGGGGAGGAATACTTTGGAATGAACTAACCCTGGAGTATGGCCTATTCCCTTGTTGGCTGAGAAATGAATTCCCAGCTCCCATACTACTAACCACAGGGTTAGTCCACCCTTGAAAAGGATTGCTACCTTGTCCTAAAGAAGAGAAAGGAATAGATCCAATTGTCGGGTTGGAATGTGGTATATGACCACTTCCAAAAGGAAAACCCTCGAATGAAGCCGATCCGCCCATCATGGATGTGGTAGCACTAAATGGAACTGACAGAATACCTGTGAATGGATGCCAAATGGGAAAAATCCAGAACTAAAAGCATTGGTTTGGGAGTTTCCACTCGTAGAAGGAATGGAGGTAGTCCCAACTAAAGACGTGCTAGAAAAAGACCCAAATAAAGAAGCAGAGGGGATGGAAATAGTTCCTCCCCCTTGTACAGATATTGGAGTCTGCACAGTCGTAGCACTTGTAGAAGCCATGCTTCCAGTAGTGGTCATCGATGGTAAGTGCGTTATGTGACCTAGACATGATGGTCTATGCATTGGAGATCCAATGTATTGTAACACTTCTAGATGACTAGGAGGTAGGGGAGAATTCTGAGCCACTAACGACTCTGAGATTTCTTCTACCTCTATGTTATCTTGCGTCCGAAAGAGAACTTGAGAAAGTACAGGAGTACGTCTCTCTTTTCCTGAGGAAGTACCAAGTCTATCTTGAGTACTGATCCCACCGAGGGGAGGATCAATCCCCGATACGTCAGCTGCTGCGGGATGAAACCCACCGGTAGTATTACCTCTGCGCCTTCTAGGTGAAGGCTCTGAACTTGGTGGTGAAAGACCATGAAGTCTTCAAGACCGTCTAGGCGATCAGTCATCCACTTTGAATTTTTTGTTAAGATCTAACTAAAGACTCAAAAAATTGAAGGCTAGGCTAACTAGGAGCATAGAGCACACGCTATAAAGTCCCTAAAGATATCAGCCAGTCAAACAACTTCCAAGTATCTCCGCTCCGGGTGATTAGGACCGAACACCAAAATACAAGAAAGTGAAGTAAGGGGCCTTCCGAAGATAGTTTGGGATAATGACGGCCCAGTCCTATCAGTGAAGGTAACAGAGGAAGTTATGCTGACCTCCTAACAACAGCCTGCACCAGTGCAAGCCCCCAAGCTTCACAAGGGTGCCCTCCAGTAGTACCGCTGAGAGTGATACAACATCGACCTCAGGTGCCACGGGATTCCCCTCCGCAGCCACCTGTGTAGATCCCTAAGAGTAGCAACTAAGGTTACCAACTCGTATCAGAAGCCAAGCGGAACAGTCGTGAGGTAAGTTCGGACAAGTAGGAGAGGGGGTATCTCTCTTCCCTATCTTTATAGAATCTCGTGCTTAACTCCCAGATCCAGAGCTTTCCTGGTCTTCCTAACGTTATTGGATTTTCACTTACCATTCAGACTCCTATGTTTGACAGTTTAAAATGGCCTTGGAGAGTTAACTCTCCACACACCTAATCCAAGGCCCTAAAATATCCTAAAACTTGTTGATGTATCTAAATAACAAATATAAAGTTCTAGTATATTTTAAATTATCGCTTGATTTTAATGGGTTGTTATTTAAGTCAAGGGATGATGGAAGTGAAACTGGTGGTGTTATGACGCAAAAGAAATTAATCAAACCAAACTACAAGCACATGCACTTGTTTTTCATTTTTCGATGAAGAGCAAATTCTACAGGGTTCAGAGGAACTTCAAATAAAAGTACAACTTTTTCTTTTCTTTCTCAAACTTCACGCTCACAAAATCTAACAAAACTATAAATTCCTAGAAAGATGCACAAGCTAATCTTAATGCAATAAATACATGTTGATGCAAGATTAAAAAACTACTCTTAAAACAAAAGATGAAAGTTGCTTGTTTATCGATTATAGATTTGCCACTTAAATGTTTAGATGGAATATAAGCTTTTGTTTCTTATTTCGTCTAAGCACTAAAAGAAAGATGAAGACAAACAAATAGGAACTTTCACTCAACAAAAAGGAAAACTCAATCAAAGCAAAGTTCAAGAAAGAAAAACAAATATTCAAGAAATTTCCTTCAAAAGCAACTCAAAAACGACTTTTCAAACATGCTCTAACAAGACTGAAACTTGACGACCGAAAAAATAGGCAATGAAGCACTTTGCGAGCGTACACCACAAAACAATTGGGAACTCAACAAAACAAAGGTGATTTGAAATGATTTTAACAATCAACAAGCAGCGAAATGAGCTTCGCAAAAGAAACCAAAAGATTGAAAAGACAACATTCAAGAAAGCGTAAACAAACGATTTTCAAGAAGCAAGAAAAGCAGATGGTCATAAAACTAGTTCAACCGTGCAAACCAAAAAGTCATTAAAACAAAACTCAACACAAAGATTGAACTCAATCATTCTGCCCTGAATACATAGAACAACCAAGATTCCTTGCAAGAAACCTTGTGTGCTTAAGAAAAAATAAACAAAAGACAGTTGCAAGAAAACGAACAAGACCAACCTTTTCACAATCAGAGAGAAATCGAAACAAGACACTTGCTATAAAAACTAAAGACTATGACAGAACAGTGATTGTTCCAAACTGAATCAGACCAGCATACAATCTTCCAGAAATAGAAATATTTCAAAAATCTTGAAAATTAAAAATATACGCGACTGTGTTTGCACACAGATGTGTGTATACGCGACAAGGCTTAAGGAAACTCGCGTATACGTGGGTTCACTTAAGGAAAGATGCGTATATAGGCTTATGTAAACAGAGAAACTAGCGTATAAAAAAGCTTCCAAGAAAAACAAAAAAAAAGTCTGGAAAAAACTGATCAAATCCCACAATTCAGCCACTGACTACACAATAACAGAAGATAAATAGACAGTTGAGCCCTGATTGGCTTGAATACACCCAAACTAGGAACAACAAGAGTGTTGTCCCCAACAAAGTCGCCAATTCTGTTGTGGGATTAACTCTGCTAGGGTCTTGGGTGAATACCCTAGCAGACGGAAGGTTATCTATGCAAAGAAACACACATTCCAGGCAATCATAATGCTACTATAAGCAAACTCTACAATAGGGTGCGTACCTGAGGTTCTACGTTTGAGAAGAGCCTCCAAGGGTCCAAACCCTTCTTTGAGTTCCTTTGCTCCTTTGACTTGCAAAACCAACAATTCAAGAGAGTACAGCAGTATATGGACTAAATGTCATAAAGAAACCAACTTCATATTATAAGGAAAGGTAGTTATTTATGAAATTAAACAACCTATCACATACGATTCATAACATGAACATCAAAACATGAAGAATATCTATATCAGGAACAAAGACATGTGTTTCTTTTATTATAGACAGAGAAAGTACATAAAAAGAACAATTTCACTTGAGTCATCCTTTCGCAGGCTCCAAGCGGAACCGTCTCCTCGATTCGTCCAGTCTCAAGCCATTAACAAACTCCTTCCATGACTTAGTCCATGATCTCTCAAGTAGTATGAAATCATCAACACACACAAGGAAACAAGGGTTTCCTGTAGGATGGGGGAAGTGCAGGAGGCACAAGGATCTTCAGACCTAGTCAGGGAAATCTCAGCATAGAAATCTTTCTCTCTCTTTTCTCCTCCCCTTGGCCTTCCCATAGAAGCCTTTTAATACTTCTCCCAAAGTAGTTTTTTAGTTGGGAATTCGTTGGGAACAGTTGGGCCACGGGCACTAACAGGTTATCCATAGGTAAAACCAGTGATCTCCGCCTGAAATTAAGGAGATTTTTATTTTTGAAGTGTTTTTATACATATACGCGGGTTGGGTATACACAAACCCACGTATACACGCGTTTAGCTCAGGGCAATGTCGCGTATAGGGAAAAAACACTGCTTTTTTAGAATTGGGACCAGATCTGGCAGGAGGGGTTGCCCTAGGCCATGAGTGGAGCTTCACAAACCTCAAGAGTGGGATTTGGAGCTATAAACGATGCCCCCTAATATATGAGGTCAAAAGGGGTACATGATGGCCGAAATGTATTAAGCAAGATCATGGAAAGGAAATCTGTCAAAGACTGAGAAGGACTGCACCAGAATTCAGCCTGCCAAGCCACAAAAGGAGATCAGAAAGAAACACTGTCTGAGACGGGCATACCCATGCTCAAAGAAAATACAGCATGTTCGCATATCAAGTACAAGCGGATCCACCAAGTATATAAGTATAAATGACTGGAAAATACATAATGGATCATCTAATCATGATCGAACAAGTACATGTCTGAATATCACA
>APFE031349612.1:142525-198397 GCA_000404065.3 Pinus taeda
AGGGTTTCCTGTAGGATGGGGGAAGTGCAGGAGGCACAAGGATCTTCAGACCTAGTCAGGGAAATCTCAGCATAGCAATCTTTCTCTCTCTTCTCTCCTCCCCTTGGCCTTCCCATAGAATCCTTTTTATACTTCTCCCAAAGTAGTTTTTTAGTTGGGAATTCGTTGGGAACAGTTTGGCTACGGGCACTAACAGGTGATCAACAGGTAAAACTCGTGATCTTCGCCCTAAATTAAGGAGATTTTTATTTTTTAAGTGTTTTTATACATATACGTGGGTTGGGTATACACAGACCCGCGTATACACGCGTTTAGCTCAGGGCAATGTCGTGTATAGGGAAAAAACATTGCTTTTTTAGATTTGGGACCAGATTTGGCAGGAGGGGTTGCCGTAGGCCATGAGTGGAGCTTCGCAAACCTCAAGAGTGGGATTTGGAGCTATAACAAACCACCCTCCAAAATTTTGCCTTCGTTTTGTTTTAGAGACTCCCTACTAAAATTACAGCATCTTATCTTACATTGCCCAGGTACTTGCATTTTGATTTGATTTTTATCTTTCACTTAACAACTTGTGTTTCCTCACTTTCTTCGTTGTCTAACCACAAGCTGACCCCAAAAAAGGGTGTCGAAAACTGTCGAAAATGCACCCAAAAAAGTTTACAATGATTGTAATGACTCACTACAATGAATTCAATTTGACTCAATTCAAGACTTGGGTGTCGGTTTCAACCAAGAATGCACCCTTACAATTCAATGTAATTTGAGTTTGATTACAAGTTCAATAATGTTGATGGAGACTGTGCTCTGAAACGTTGAAGTTCACAGATTCATTAACTTGATTGTAGTGATGTAGACGTTGCTTTGAAATGCTGGAGTTTGCAGATTCATGAACTTGATTGTATTTGAGTGAATTTGTTTGTTGAGGTAGAATGCCGATGTAGACAATCTTTAATTTGTGCAGATGCATGTGTTGATCTTGCAACTATGTGTTGTGCTTGCTTTATGTATGCGATATTAAATGAAATTATTGATGTGTCACAACTAGACACAGATCAAAAAGCAGAAACATGAATCCATAAGACACATGCGCCATCAAGCACACATAGTGTACCTTAGATCCCCTTATTCAATTTCGGGCAGATCTAGGACACATCAACACCAAAAAAATGACATCTTTATTAATCACTGAGTACATCTAAAGTAAAGATAATGCCAAGCTAACAACCCTTTGAAATAACGCGCCTTCAAAATCTGAATGGAGAGTGACACAATCTATCTCAAAGTAAGACAATACTTTGAATTACAAATCACACCAAATACTATGCATCTTATTACTCCAAAAATTTATTTTACCAACCTTTTAATGACTTTTAACTTTGGAAAATTATGACCCTTTCAACTTTGACTACAACCCCCCTTTTTTTAAATAAAAAAACTTCGAAAAACCTCACCAAGTTTCCATTAGGCCACGTTAGTTCAAACTGAAATGTGTTATTATGCTGGCTCGTTGTTGGCTGGCTTCTTGCTGGCTTACCCTCGCTGACTTCCTACGATATCAATCAAAATTCCATGCAAAGCAGCAATATTAATGAAGCAACGCTTTGCCAGAATGAAAAGATTTCTTCCAGACCCTCAAAAATGAAAATTAGAGATTTTCCTGCAATAGCAATCCAAAGCCCATAAAAAACAATTGAATTTTACACAATCGCTACGAAGGATGCCACAACACACATGAACGCACAGGATTTCATTGGAGAAAATGTTAGAGTGGGATCCATAGGGCATTATAATCGAACTGGTGGATGGCTGAAATAGGAGCGACAGACTAGCGTGTTTATTATCGTTGAGAATCATCAAACATTTGAGAACAAGAATCTACGTAATGCATATATGTGAACAACGAAAGCCCGTGGCATTTTAGGGAACCAAACTTTCATTTTGAGTCGACGCACATCACAACGATCCATTGAATTTACTGACCAGAACAGATAACAGAGAAATCCCATGTGTGATCAGCAACAAGCTGAGCAACATTGTTTTGGAAGGAAAAAGTTTTCCCCAAATCAGCCAGCCTTTTCTAAGACAATGCTCAAAAACAATATTGAAGCGACCAGAGATCTCTATTCACAGAAAGAAACACCATCAAGAGAAGAGCTCCTTAGCATAGTGCGCAAGCATTCTAATTTGCTTGGACAATCTGCACTTGATGAGAAAGATGATGGAGATGATGAGGTGGATATGCGATTTTGGCGTGAAATGCTTGATATGTTTTTTATTCTAGGTACAAGTCAACCCAAATCACATCAAGATGATGACATGATCTTATTTGTACGCAATACTAGTGTGGATAATGAATATGGACTCAATGATAGACCGGGAGAGAAACCTTATATTGTACGCAAATGGAATGCAAAGCTTGGTAAAGTGCTTAGAGAAAATGATGCGGAAGTTGATTGGCGACGCTCTTTTTACCTAAATTTTATTGCTCATACATCATTCACAGTCACAGTTGTACTTTACAGCATTCAGGCCCTGGAGAGTCATCAAAGAGTACCAGGTGCACCATTAACACCTATTTATAAGGTAACAAAGACTGTCTATGCATCACCAAGTCGAGTAAACTTTCAGCTGGATTCTAGGAAGGCTGTTGAAACTTTCCCAGCATACCCAAATATTTGTTTTTCTGTTGATGACTTTGATGACACTTTTGGGGCTGTGGTCCTTACAGAAGGAGACCATTGTTATTGCATAATCCTAAATGCAAATGGTGGAGCAACATTTCCTTCAGAGAAACATATGCAGGAGTGTAGCACTAGCACAAGACTGAATTCTGATCCGATTGGCAAATTCTTCCCATGGTCGCTCAAATCAATGACAATCTTCAACAATCTGAGCCAGCGTATGACTAATATCTTGCGTCCAACGTACTCACTAACTTCAACATTCCTTCAATTCATGATTGATGGATTTCGAATTTCCATTTAAACTCTTAGCAATCGTTATATGCCATTTTCATTTCAAATTGTGCGCTTTCTTTTAATCTTACCAATGCCAACATAAAATTACATTCAATCATATTCATCAACGCATCAAATTAATAAATCATATGTGCCCCATTAATTACCATTCTCATCCCACTGAAATGCAATGTACCTTCCCAATCGATCACCGAAAATGTGAATTTGACCAAGCTATGGACTGCGCCTTCGTGGCGTTCAACTGTACAATGCGTTTTTTTTTAAATGGATCATACAATGGAAACCGGCTTGTGGATTTACGCCCATGAATCTCACGATCTCACCGTAGCTTTGATACCACATGATACATATTAAAACTAGCTCAGAAATATATTAAGCACATATATAAAACCAGACACAAAATAGATTGGCGGAAAAAGGTAGAAGCCTCATGCTTCCTCAAGTATTCTCACTCTCCTTAAAATAATTGAATGTAATGATACAAATAAATAGATGAGAGACAATGTCTCAAGATAGTGTGTGCTATCTTAGACACCTCTAGTTGAGATAATTTCTCCTTTGGTTGAGATAATTTCTCACCAGACACACACCAATATAGGAGTTACCTAAACTAATTCCTTTCTTAGAGGAACAACCCAAGAGTTAGGCACAAATTCCTAACTTGGAATATTTAATTTATTTATTTATTTTTGGATTTATTATTGTTTTATGAGAGAGGCTAACAATGACCTACACAATCCTAGATGGCAATCAACCTTGCTCTTAGTAAATGCAAAGATTAGCCCAACAATGAGCTTCAGCTCCATAATTGCGTAGACCCAAATAGAAGCTTATATTTAGCTAGGAAATTATGTAGAGCATGAAAAGTAGTTAGAGCCACTCAGCCCATCAAAATTGCATAGAAGAATTCCCTCAAAAACTACCTGATGCATGCGTCAATGAGTTTCCCAGTTTTCCCTAGAATTGTATAATTTTTCCATGCATGTATGGAAGCTTTTCTTGAAAAAGGAAAAAAGAAAAAAGAAAAGTTATATCCCCAAAAAATAGGGATATATTTTTAACAATGGGTGTTACACTTGAGTTAATTTTAGAAACTACCTCCATGTATCGCTTTTTCCTAGATTTTTTGCCTTCACGTCATAAACCCTAAATTGGTCAAATCTATTTAATGGACACCACCAAAGGTCATTTTCACATTCAATCTTGGAGCTCTGGTATTCCTAAGGAGATCAAGGAACCTTCGGTATAGTTGTTGCAACATTTCTGAGTAAGTGTTTTTTTTCTAGTCTTTTGCTGATTTTTTTGTTGCTTTTGTTTCCTTGGCTTGTGAGGGTGTTGTTTTACCTATTTTATTCAACGACTGCTAGTGCATTGTTTTTTTTAGGTTGTAGAAGTATTTTTCTAAGTTTTCCATTGCCTTTCCTAAGTGTCGAATGCATAGCCCAGTTTTCGCACTAATGATCGTCATTGCGGTGACTCTCCCCACAAGCTTCATTGTTCTTTTGTTTGACTGATGCCTACATTTATTTTGATTGTGTGCATCACCATTTACTTAAATCTACACCAAACATCACTCACACATTCAAATGTTCTTATTTTTTACGTTACCCTTAGGAAAATATGGGCTTCCTTGGCCTATATATAGCCCTTCCCGGCATGCACTACATATTTCGAGATCTCAGGGCTCTCCCTTTGGTCCACAAAGTTTGCAGAGGCTGTCTATATCTGGCTCTAGCTATGCATTACACAATTCCAGGAGATAGTCCCAGAGCCTTGCCCACTGGGATTATGTAATGCGTAGTCCCAACCAACATCAAAGTGAGACTAAACAGTGCATTGCATAGTTCTAGTCATCATCAAGCCACACTAGACTACACATTGGTTAGTTTTAGTCATCATCGCCTCTCACTATCAGCTGGGACTTTGCAATGTGCAAATCTAGCTGACAATCCCTCACATATGAGAGACAGATTTGCATAATCTTTCCTACTAGTTACCTAGTTTGTTGCATGGTCTGTCTTGAAGTGCTTTTTATTTTAAGATAAAATTTTCATGCCATGTGTTGGCTTGATGGGGCTTGACCCAGGTTCATCTTTAATTACACCAACCAATAAAACCCTAAATTGTTGGCCCTTTCAGGAACAACCCAAATAGCGCAAGTTGTAGTCTCACCTAAAGCAGTATTGGGGGATTCTACAACTAGATTTCTGCATCCAACAACCTGTGTGATGGTTTCCTAAAGTTCTTATGGCTTAGATCTTCCTTCATGCAACTTTATCCCTTCTAGATGGACAACTATTGTAAGCTTATCTAAACAACTTCCATATCTTTGCGAAGGCACTTAGTTGTAATTATCATGCATAAATACTACATATCTACTAGTTTCACATAGTAATTAAGCATTAATTCACATAAAATATATCATAGAGCAAAGATACATAAACTTTATTAGAAGTAAATAACAAGGCATAGATGTGTTAAAATCGTCTCAAAACAATCTTTATTAAGTATAAACTTTCAATTATAGACTTCTTATCCATGCACGCTTAGTAGTAGGGGCCCACACACTTAGCAGTAGGAGCCTTCCCCTTCGCCTAAGTACAGGAAACAAATTTTTCTTGCCTTAGCATCGTGCCCTTACAATGATTCTTCACAAAAAATTACTCCTAAGACTCGATATGACTCAACTTTATATATCATTTTCTTAACAATATCATGGTCTACGGACTATGGGAGGATCTCAAAACAACTCTATCACCTACCCACCTGAGGGACTAAAGTCCCTTTGACTTATAGTATCTTCGTGCTCCACTTTCCACATTTCATGGAGACTTTACATTTGCTACAAAATATAATACAAAATTGACTCAAAACTTAATAGAATTGACCCTAGAGACCCATCCCAACAACCCCCCAACACAAATTGGGTGACTTTCCCTCAAGTCACTTAGCTAGATCCTCTATCTTGTTACAGAGGTCACTAAACTCCATCTTCAACACAACTATGTTAGTAGAACCTTGCACTATGGCTTTTTGCACTTCACCTACCATTGTTTCTATAGTTGGGCCTCTCGCAGTAAGGCACATCGTCCTTTGAACCTACTGGAGTGCCTTCAACTTTTCCTCGACTAACAGAGTAAGATTGCTCACTTCCTATGTCCATGGCTGTATTAAGCCCTTTAAGATGACATATTTTCTCTGTATCTCTTCAATTTGGTATTGCAACTATTTTCCTTCTTGCAATTGAGCAAGGTGATGGACACACCCCAAAGTGCACATAGTCACCGTGAGTTCATCAAAATTCTGTTGCATCTCTTGAATATATGTGCCGTGTCTCTACTGTTTTGGGTGCTCTTGTAGAGCTTTCCATAGTTCCGTTGTCTATTCAAAGATCAATGTGTAGCTTGTGACTGCTGGATCCAAATTGGCCATGCTCTTCCTTATGGTTGCTCCATGTTGTTCTCAAACTTCTAGTGGAGTAGTTTGCTGCAATTTCAATTCAAGCTCTGAGATCTTCATTTGGAACTCAAATGTGACTTTGCCAACCTCATCCTTCAATTCTATGACTGTGGTAGCCAACTTCTGAATCTTCATTGTTGCTGCTACATCATCTGGAATGTTAAGTTCTGGTAGTGTCTGATAGGCCTCTGTAATTTCTGCCTCCAAGCTCTGGCTCCGCACGACCAGTTCTTATTTTTCCTTCAGTGCCTGAGCATTTTCAGCAAATATCTTCTCATTTTTCATCTTTACCTCGCTGATAATGGATAGTGCACACTGCTTCCTTATCCTGAGCTCATTTAAGATCCCTTCATGAAGTGCGTGGAATGTCTAAATAGGCAGCACTACTAAGTTGACACCCACATCCTTGATCTATCCTAGATGGGTGTTTGCTTCTATGGTCAGTGATCCCTTAGGTAAAGGAATGACTCTAAGGTCAGGAGTCCTATCTGTTTCCATCACAATCGTGCTTTCTTGCTGCAAGCTTGCTTAAATCCCGATCGCTTATCCCATGCTCACCTAAAGTTGACCTATTTGAATCTTTAATTCATGTAAATCCTTTTACACATTTCTTAGCATCTGCATGTACTGCTATTCAAGATGTGTCCATAACTCCATCATTGTGTCATGTACCTTGTCTTCCATCTCATCCAAGTACCCCTTAGTGAGGACCATTAGATCCACTTGTGCATGCTTATCTGATTTTTGCTTCTTCCTGGGTGTAGAACTCATTTACTTGGTTTGCTTCTGCAATTTAAAGGGAGTTCTGTGTTCCTCGCCACTACCTCCTTCCTCTTTGGACCTTTCCTTGTCCATAGTATGTTGTGAAGTAGACTCCTCAACCTTGAATGTGGCCTCCTTCGTAGTGCACTCCTTATCAGAAGCTGCCTTAGTAGTAGCTTCCTTCGTATCTTGTGCTTCTTTAGCTTGGGTTGGAACATGCTCATCCTCTTTCTTTTTCTGTATTGTTTTTTCTCTAGCAGTAGCCTACGCAGCTTCCTTTTTCTTATACACTATTGTGGCCTATGTGAAGGAACTTTCCCTGGCCATGCTTGTTCCTGCACCGAGATCTGATGGCTGCTACCACTCACCTATCCATTTTCCCACAGCTTCTTATAGATTTTCATTCGTGAATAGGTATGGAAATTTGTACCATACTTTCTTAGGATCTTGCCTTGCATAGATGGATACATTGTGAAAATATGCTTTACAATCCATATAGGCCTCCAATTTCCCAAACATGGTAGGTGATAGCCTCAGCCACTGGCTGATCACCATGCCAAGGTCCATCTCGACAAGTACCTATAATATCTTTCTCCCCATGGCCCTCTCTAAGTCCTTCATCCCCCACAGTGAAGTGAACTTCATGACCTCTGGTAACTCAGCATCTTGTGGAGGGAACTGGTTGTCCTCTTAGAGCCTCCACATAGTGGTGGAAATCAATAAGAGTAGCCAAGCATAATGGAATTCCTTTTCTTCATCCTACACTTCACGACAATTCACCAGGAACTCTTTGCAAAGGTACTATGTCGAATTATACTACACCCGCTTCGTGCACTATGCAGCCAATGAAATAACTGGCATTGGAACCTCATTTGCATGACACTTTCTCATGATCTTGTAAGCCAAGATCTGAGCAGCGAACCATACTATCTTATCTGTGATGGAGCAGATGGAGTATCCGCGTGACTTATTAAGCCAAACTCATTCTTCATTATATCTACGAGCTTTTTTCCTTTACTCTTGCCTCCAAACTCCTCATAGTATATCTTCACCAAATATTTATTTCTCACTAAATGCGGAAATTTATTATGATCAGTAAGATCCTTATCCTCCATGTTGAGTGTGGGAATGCACCCTAAGAGCACACCTTCAAAGGGTACTTTCTCTAGCAATAGCAGTGTGGAGACCATAAAATTGCCACATCAGGATCCTTGGGTACCTTCGCTTTGCCCTTTCGCAGAGGGATATATTCCGGGAGCCTAGTGATAGGCTCACCCTCCTTAGCATACAACTCTTTAACCCCATTGTTAAGCTCCTCTACATTAAGATCCAAGGGTTCATATGGAAGTTTCAACTTGTCTATCTTCCCTTCCTGTCAAACCTTCTTAGGCTTCTTCCTTAGTGACTGCCTCAGTGGTACACCTTGTGGTTTCTTTTATTTCTCCTTAGCAGTGGATGGTTTAGGCCTAAGCAACCTTAACACCATAGGCACATATGATGTAGCTTCCATTTCTAATGCAATTTCAGGGGTTGTGGCATCAAAGATTGTGGCTTTGGAGACAATGACTTCTATAGGATCGGTCATTTTCTCAAGGAAGATCTTATGGCTCCACTCAGGAAAGTTTGCAAACTATGACTGCGATAGAAATTCCTCCAAATCATTCTTAGACATACAGGGAGGGCATAAATTTTTTTGAAAGAAAAGTGTTTGACTGTAGGCCAGCATGCCATATTTATTAGGACTTTCAAAATCAAATCTAACCGTTCCCTCCAATTTCTTCTCATAAATGCATCTTTTGTAGTAGATTGCCCAAGATTTGCACCATAAATACATCCTACTCGCTCCTCCTAATGGGATTTTTGCCATCTATTCAAGTAAAGTGCATTCAATGGTTATTTTTAGACTCATTTATATGACACCATCATCCATGGTTTAGCCCTCTTGGCACAACTCCTCCTGGTGCACTTCTGGCTCCCCTTGCGCAACCCCATTACTTCATTTTCTCAATATTTGGTAGTGTAGGTTATAGTCCCATATGCTCTCGCAGTTGCCTAGAGTAGTATGGTTGTCCTACCATCATGTAGTCATTACGCAAGGGAAGGATCCCCTTGATATAACTTCAGACGACTTCCATTGACTTTTCTGGGAAGGAATTCCCCATTCAGCTTCACGAGATGAACTGTGCCACCATATATAATCTCTTTCACTACATAGGGTCCAAACCAGTGCATTTGAAACTTCCTAGGGAGCTTCGTGAAATTTCCATCATAAAGTAATACCAAAGCATTCACCTTGAAGGTGCACAACATAATATGTCAATCATGACATGCCTTTTCGTGCTCCTTTTTCATATGTTCATGAAATCTTGCTAAAAACCTATTCTCTTCTAATTTTGACAACTGTGTGAGGCAATCTTCCAAAGTCTCACAATCCACCATATCAGTCAACTCTATAATTCACAAACTCGACACAATATACTTCATGGGCCTCACACCCTTTATCCCATAGACTAGCCTGAATGAAGTTTGTGATGTTAATTTCTTTCACGTTGTCCTATATGCTCATAGGACTACTAGTATGTGCACATCCCAATCATTCCTTTATGCATTCTAGACCTTCATCAATGTGTTTTCTAGAATTTTATTGAATGCTTCAACTATACCATTTGCTTGAGGATGATAGGGTGTATTCTTTTGATGGCAAACCTGAAATTATTCGAGCATCGCAGAAAATAGTTTAATTAAGGAAGCGCGTACCTGTATCACTCATCAATATGTTAGCACACCCAAACCTTGTCAAAAAATATTCAAACGGGAACTTCCTAGCTATAGTAGCTCTACAGTCCTTCACTGATTGTGCTTCTTCGCACCTTGTCAAATACTCCACCGTAGTAATAATGTATCGTGTGCTTGTCCTTTTTCTGGTGGTTGTATCAGATCCACGAAGTCAATAACCCATTTGTCAAACCCCTGTAATGAAATCTGAGGATTTAAGGGAAATTCATCCCTTTGCAATGGTTTTCCATCCTTTGACATGCATCGTATGCCTTGTAATATGCCTTAAAATTCTTATGCACCGTTGGCCACCTTAACCCTGTGCACAGAATCTTCTGCGTGGTTTCTCTTCTTGCATAGTGTCCTCCCACCACTCTTCCATGTGCTTCAATGAGTGTACTCGATTATTCAAATTCTGAGACATATCAGTAGAGTATTTCATTAGTGCCCATCTTATATAAGCACCCCACAATCATACAAAATTTTGCAGTGCGGACCACCAATTCCTTATTTTGCTAAGTACAATATCCCTTCAGGGCTATTCTAGTATTCAAAAACTAGATTATATCAAAAAAATCATCATCAATGACACACAGCAAAAAGTTGCACATTCAGCAACCATTCTTCCAAACTAGTAGGTTCTTCAACGATCTCAATTCTAGATAGATGATCTGGTCATGCATTCAATTGTCCAGGATTTACAATCACTTCAAAATCATATTCCTAAAACAACAATAACCACCTACAGATATTCCCCCCCAACACAAGCTTATTGACTAGGTACTTGAGAGTGGAGTGATTTGTATACATTTTGAAATGCGTGCCCAACATGTAATGTCGAAATTTTTGCAGCGCGTAGACCATCGCAAATCCTTTGTGCTCTGTAGATGAATAGTTTTTTTCCACCTTTGGTAATTTTTCACTTATGAATGCAATACAAGAGGCATCCACATGAACATGAAATTCTTTCTTCTGGTCTAATAATATCAAAATGGGCACAGTCATCATATTTTCCTCTAATACATCCAGACTATGCTGACACTCTTCATCCCAATAGAAAGTTGCATCCTTCTTTAGTAACTTCTCCATTGGCAAAGTTATTTGTGCATAAACCTTGATAAACTTTTTATAGTAGTCGATGTGGCCCAATGTTGCATGCAACTGCTTTACATTTTTTATAGATTCTAAATTGACAATCACTGCTATCTTCACTAGGTCTACCATTAGTCCTTTCTTGTAGACCACAAGGTTGAGAAATATCACATAAGGCACACAGAATATAAATTTCTTCAAGTTTAGAGAAATTTGGTATCTACGACGTGTATCCAACATAAGGCATAGACTTGCAACTTGGCACTTGACTAATCCAAACATAGTCCAGTTACCAAAATAACTTCCAAGAATTTATGGATGAATTCTTTGAGCACTGCAATTACAACCCATGAAAATATCACGGCACATTCTTCAACCTGAATGGTATCACTTTTTACAATAAGAATCCCCACTCCATCAAAAAGGTTTCCTTACAACGATCCTCTGGTGCAATCTTAATTTGATGGTGCCCTGGGAATCCATCAGTGAATGAATAAGCTTCTTGTCCCTGTAAGTTCTCCAAAACATCATCTGTAAATGGTGTTAGAAATGGGTCATAAATGCATGCATCATTGAGATATCTCAGATCTATGCATATTGTGATTTCACCTTACTTATTCTTCTCTTGAACCACCATAGGTCTCACCCAATCTGATTCTTCTACTAGCTCGATAATTCCAGCTTTAGCATTTTGTCTAGCTCTTTGCGCACCTTCTCATTATACTTCAGATTTAGATGGTAGGGTATCTCTTTCACGAGTTTCTCATGGGGCTTTAAAATGATCTTCATAACTCCCAGATCCCCTACTATTCCTTTCAGGTCTAAGAACTTGGTGACCAACAAGTCCTGGTGTTCACGTAGTAGTTCTGCAACTTTATCAACTATATCTTCATCCCAATAGTCACCTATCTTCGAAAAAATAGATTGCGTATCAGACCCAATGTTGACTTGCCTAGTCTTCAAAGGTTATGATATATCAAGGTTCGCTGGTTTAGGACCTTCAACCTCACACTATCCTTCGGTCTTCGGAATGTTGTTTTTTTGCGGATCTTCTTCTTATTCTTCTTCTGCAGTCACATTGTAGCACTCTAGCGCATGGCACAACTAGGTACTCCACTTTGGTTGAACCCATTATAACGACTTGTTTAGACAATTTAATGTTCTTAAATTTCAAGAATAAATTATTGACTAGGGGAGGTAAAATGATGAAGTACAAGTGCACTATATTTGATAGAGGTTGTTTATGTTGTTAAGGTGATTATGTTATTTTTTGTCTAAATTAATGTCAAAATCTAGAACTAGTGTTGAGATGATGTTATTATACTAAGATGTTATTTATAAGATTTTTTAATCGATTGCTCTAAATGATATTTCTAGAATTAATTCTAATTGAATTGAGGTTTTTAGAATGTTTGGATAATGATTTTAACTCTTTTCAATGAATATGTTAAATTAATCTTCATTTCAACATATCAATTGTTTTTGGATTTTATGCTGCAGCTAAACAAAGCTAATTATGAAAGCATGAAATGATATGAAGAAAATCCTATTTTATCAACTTAGAAGATGAAACTTTCTTGAGTTTAGATGCTTAGAAATATTGTCACTCTTATCTACTCCAACTTCATTCAATGCAAAAGAAAAATAGAAGCAAGATCACTAAGCTATAAAATAACTAAGCTTACGAATGAAACAAAAGTACTGAGTTATACTAGGTATAAAGAAAACAAAATAACTGAGTTATGATAGGTATAAAGCAAATGAAATGATTGAGTTATGCTATATATCAATCAAACAAAATTATCGATATAGAGATCAATCAAGTGAACGTAGTCGTGAACTCCATTTAACTGCATCTAAAAAAATATAAAAACCGGGCATTCATAATTAAATATATGAAATAAAAGAAAATTTAATTGCAGTGAATCAAAGACTTGATCTGTGTATAGGGGCCCTTCATAAATCCGTCAGTTGCCTTAAATCAACAACACATAAATTGTATGAACTAAGATCTTTGCATTAAACGAAAAATAGTTTCTACATGATTCTTCAAAATTACATACGGTGGCGCACACTTTTCACATTGTTGCCATTGTTTTTATAGTCTTTAATTAAGAATATGAGAGATTCAAGCCTACAAGAGTTCACTACAACCCTTATTAAACTAAATCATATCTCTTACTTGTCGATTTTCTATTAAAAAAGAAAATAGATAATATCTCTTGAAACTCAGACTTTGTTCCGGCACATTATCTTACAGTTGACTGTCATAGTTGATCGTGTTGCAGTGTAGATATCCTTATGAACTAGCTCAAGGAAATAGGAAGAAATCCATGAGAGGATCATTCCCTATCTACCCATATACTCCTTTGCTGAGTTGGCGCACTCGAAGCCTGTTAACAATGGAAGTAGCTTCGGATCTGTGGATAGCTGCAGAATTAGGTCAATTCTATAGCTGCATGGAAACTTTAAAAAAACAATAAGGAATATTGACAAAATATGAAAAGGAGGACATATGAATGTTTACCTTATCAAAACCTTATGTTTATTTCATTTATTTGGATGAGAGAGATAGGAAAAAGGAAGCAAACATGGACAAAAAGGGTGTCAATATAAATCAGTTCTTGGGCTCTACACAGCTCTTCAGGCATTCAAAAGATAGAGGCCTTAATCTCCTGGAGCGCTTCATTAATGCATTAAAACCCATCATCAAATATGAAAGTTAACAAGAAACGTTCCCTCAAGATATCGCATTTGGCTATCCCATGGCGTAGCTCTATTTCAAAGTATCAATTCCTGGGAATAGTATCTAAGGTGTGACAGAGGATCTCCACCCCTTCCTATTATGGCTCTTTGCCCCGTGCTTTAGTCCATCATGCCACTTTTCATGCAGATCATCCTTTCCACTTTATTTTTTAGTCATCCAAGTATTATCATATTCAAACCTAAGCTTCATCATTCACTTGTATTCCTTCCAGTCATCGAAGCTATCCTTATGTGTACTGCACCAATGGGTAGGCATAGCGCATAGTGCCAATTGAAGCACCTGGAAAAAAATACTCCTCAAGCCCTCCCTTTCAAACTCATCCAAAAATAAATTAACATCATTTAAGCGATCATAATGTGGAAGTTTTCTTACCTTCGTCGATATGCACCGCAGTGATTTTTTCATCATATTGCAATGTAACGTAGAGACTTCATGCAACCTATTCTGCTAGTGTTCGAGCTCTTCATCTAAGTCTGAGGTTCAAGAGTTGTCTCTATACCATGTGGGATATGAATTTAAGAAAGAACGTAACAAATTACAGAGATAACCATAGATACATAGATGTAGTGGAAATAATACTTCATTTCATTAATGTAAAATACTAAAATATGCTTACAAATAGAAATGGAAATAAACTAGCTCAGGCAATGGTCGCTTATCTTTGAGAAGGGATGTGGTAGCTACATGCCTCTGAATTGCATTACAATGAGGTTCAAGAGCCTTATTATTATTACACAATAAGAAAAAACCCTAAACAACCAAAACCCTAACCCAAGGAGAAGTAACACCAAGAGTGGGCCCCATTGGGGTTAGTTGGACAACCAACTTTCTGGGGTCGTGATTTGGTCATATTATCTCCATTTGACATGCAAGATATCCCTTTGGAAATATCTATCCAAGGACTACGATAAAAAATATTATTTGAGATATAAAATGATTGGTATAATATTTCCAAAAATACGTAGTTTAGGGCCTCAAAATGGCCCCGGAAGTTTAGGACCCGAAAAACTGCTAAAAATAGTAAAATGTACTACAGTTAAGGAAAATGGAAAATTGAAAGAAAGAATGGTGGGGGTCCAAGTGGATTTGGTGGGTGGCCACCAATATCCACCTAGATCAATGTTATCCACCCATCTACAGTGGGATTGATCCAATATTCTTCACCCACAATTATCTTCTATATTTAATCCAAGTAATTGTCCTCCGCATAGTCGTGTACCGGTTTAGTGTAGTGCACTCCTTTGGTAGGATCCAATTGCACAATAACTCTGAGTTCCTTCTTCTCAGATGTCATGCTTCATTTCTTCAGATTAATTACTGCATCCATGTCAGGTAGGTTTTAACCCTGTGCATAAATTACCTACATATGAATTCTAAAACACAAAATAAACAAAGGCAAGAGCATAATACAAAAAACAAATATACACAAATATTTTCCCCTCGATCCCAAAACCAGGACTACCAAATTTATTTTTCATTATGTTCCTTTCAATGTTACAATACATATATATACATGCCGAATCATCCAATACCATGGACCGAAAACCATCGCGCCAAACCATGCACAAAACCATGCAAAAAACCATGGACAAAATCATGGGTACAATATCACACTACCCAACATGTCAAAGGCCCAATAAATTCCTAGTAGTGCAGGGTAAGGATTGTGGTCGTCCACTATTGAAATTACTTCAAAATCAGCCAAAGAACTTGCTCCTTCAATGTCCACTATTACCCCATGCAGGCGCCCCATAACAATGATTTCCTGCTGACTGGCTATGCGTAGCTATATGGGAGACCATTGTAGCATAGGTATCCCCATCCTCTCCCATTTCTATCTAGGTAGTACATTTGCATAAAAACTAAAATCCATGATGACTTGATCCATTTCATATTCTCTAATCTATGCGATCAACCTCATCTCGCACCCTTTTTGCTTCTTATGTTTACACAGTTTCCTTACATCGCACTGTTTTGAGGGAATATATATTTTTCCCGTACAATTGTCACTTAGATCCTGGATCCCTTCCACTACCTTCTTATCTCTTAAAAACTTCATGCAAGTCTTTAGAAAAGTGGCTAATAGTGAGGGATCCATTTCCTGCACTTCACTGTTTCCCGTTGATTTCTCTTAACACCCTAACGTAGAAGCTTCAGCAAACTTCTTTTTGGCCTCCATAAAAGTTTCTTTAGCCCAATTGTGGTCAAACCTGACTTCCTTTTCAATAGCCTTGCACACCCATACTTTGGTCTCTGGCTACTTTCCTTTATCTGCTTCACAAGGCTCTGCCCTCATTATCCACATGTTCTTCGTAGGCTGTTGCATCTTTTTCTTCTGCATCTTAGCAATTAGCACTAGGAAATCTTCTATCACATGATCGAGCTGTCTACAGTATTAACAAGATGGATGCGTTGGGTTTTGACATTCACATGCAAAATGTCTAGCTTCACCATAGTTATAACAAATAACGTGTCCATGACCTCTGCCAATCCCTCCTTCTCCTCCTCTTCCACAACCTTGGAATCCTCTGCATACTACACTCATGCCTTGATCCTAAGGCTAATTTTCTACCTGTATTCGAGAGGTTGGGGTCCTTTCAATCACCAATTCATAACTTCAAAAATTTCTCTCATCATGTCCAACCAATTTAGAGAAGGTACAAAGCAATTGTTGGAGTGTTTATACAAACTTTTGCAAAAGGTGACAATTATCTATCGCATGCTTTCCACCGGCCTAGCAGATAGTGCACCATAAAGGTACTCTCACACTTGGTCCTACAACCAACATCCAACCCCCTTTACTGCATGGATGGTGCTAGCTTCGCAACTCACATGGTAGTCTAAGTCTGTCTCTAAAACATTATGGAACGTTGACCTCATCCCCATCATGTGACTGGATGCTCTACTGTCCACTAGCCATAACTTCTTGTCCTCATACATAACAGTCATGGTATCTTAAATACATGCAGCTAGAGAAAATTCCTTCTCGAATTTCTTCATAGAGTCATTAATCTTAGTTGATGCTGATGCAACCACCTGATACTCATCCTCCTTGTGTGGACACTAGCTCAAGTAGTGACCAATCTTATGACCACGTTTCAAAGGAAGAGGACCTCTTCCAATCATGTAATTCTGATAGACATTGTAGTGATCCTTATCATGTCCCTTGTCTCTACATTTTATACACCACACTTCCATGCACACCTCAGTCTAAGCATCCTTCCCTATCTTCAAACTCTGCAACTCCTTGTGGATACTTGCCAGCTACGACTGAATCTGTTGCACTCCTACATTCATATCCTGTACTGGTGAGTCTTCCAATGTCATCGCAATCTCCACTGCCTCCTCTTGTGTTCCTATCTTCTACTGTAATAATGGTAATCTTAGCTGAGGCAACAATGAAACAATGTACCAGTCTTTGTGTTGATCATTCATGATGTTCATATTAGCCTGTTGGATCAGGAATTTTAACCTTTGATCGAAATCCTAAGAGGATTCATTACCCTTTTTGTATCTCTTTAAACTTTGTGATTGATTGCACTTGAGACTTAGGCTTCTTAAAATCACTGTTCAACACTTTCTGAGTCTCTACCAACATCACATTAGGTATATCTTGATAGAATTTAATATACCAAGTCAGTGACCAATCCTGCAGCGATGTGACTAGCTGTGCTTTCTTTATACTATCATTTGTAATCTGCTATAGTGTCCATATAGAATGTGCAACAAACTAGAATTGTTCATGGTCTTTGCTCCCTACCCCTTTAAATATTGGCATCTTCATCATGCTCGACATGTTGAATGGTTGATGGGGAGGTGGAGGTGGAGGTGAAGGTGTAGGTGTATGTGGCGGAGTTGGAGGTGGAGGTGGAGCGTATGGGTGAGGTATCCTCAGGATACCCTGACTTACTATCTGCAAAGCACATTGTGGTGTACTCAGAATAGTTCCTTCATCGTCGCTACAAGAGGATCCTAATAGTGGATTGTATTCAGAGCCTGATTCTCCATTCCTTCTGAAGGATTTTCTACTTCATGTAGTCCCAAACATCAAGGTAATGGAATAACTCATTTTTCACACAATAAAATCTTAATCCAAGTTTTCAGATATTTTAAGTACTTACCTCATGGTCCCTTGAAGAGCTTGCAGTCTACTTTGCTACAGCTGAAGGTCATATCAATCGCAAGCTCAATGATGAATCCTCCTACAATACGATCAATCTAGTGATCAACATCCCACACGATGTTATTTTCTAAAGCTTCCAAGCACTTCACCAGCTCTAGAGTCCACATAATAGGGTCATCAATCCTCCACGTACCCTAACTTTTTGCTAATTTAGACATTGACTCATCCAATTCACAAGGAAGAAACAGAAAAAAGGCTTTGGTTTCATTTGTGTACAAGTATCTATTCAACCATTGTTCCTTAGATAACCATGGGTTTCTGTTCTCCTGATATGCATAGGCGTGTATCTTCTAATCGAGCCACTTCTCAATTTATTTCCTAGTAGGCAATCACTAATTTAACATCACACATTCCTCAAATAGATCTCGGTCCAAGAAATGGAACCAATTGTTGGCCTGATGGGGCCTGACCCATGTTTAGATTTAACTGCACCAACCAACAAAATCGTAAACTGTTGGCCCTTTCAGCAACAACCCACATAGCATAGGTTGCAGTCTCACCTGAAGTACTATTGGGGGATCGTAGAACCAGGTTTCTGCATCCAAAGGTAGGTGTGATGGTTTCCTGAAGTTCTTATGACTTAAATCTTCCTTCACGCAACTTTATCCCTTCTGTGTTGATAACCACTGTAAACTTATCTAAATGACTTCTAGATCTTCACAAAGGTACTTAGTTTCACTTATCATTCATAAATATTATAGATATACTAGTTTTTCACAGTAATTAAGCATTAATTCACATAAAACATATTACAGAGTAAAGATACATAAACTTTAGTAGAAGTAAATAACATGGCATAGATGCATCAAAATCATCTCAAAACAATATTTATTAAGTATAAACTTTCAGTTACAGACTTGTTATCCCTGTGCACTCAATTGTAGGGGTCCATGCACTCAACTTGTGGACTTAGTAAGGTCTTTGTGCACTCAGCGGTAAGAGCCTTCCCCTTTCGCCTAAGTACAGGAAACAAAATTTTCTTGCCTTAGCACCTTGCCCTTACAATGGTTTTTCACAAAACATTACTCCTAATACTCGCTATGAATCAACTTTATATATCATTTTCTTTACAATACCATGGTATGCAGACCATAGGTGGGTCTCAAAACAACTCTATCACCTACCCACCTAAGGGAATAAAGTCCCTTTGACTTGTACTACCTTCGCACTATGCTTTCTAGATTTCGTGGAGACTTTACATTTTCTACAAAAGATAATACAATATTGACTCAAAAATTAACAAAATTGACTCAAAACTTAACACAATTGACCCCAGGGAGCCCATCCCAACACCATGAGTGTCCTCTCTATTTCTAGGTACAACAGTTGTTGAGCAGCTTCTCAGCAGTACATGGAACATGGCTTCCAAGAGAGATGGATCAAAGGATACTATAGAGAGTAGCATTGGAGATGCAGTTGAAAAAGTGCCAATGAACTTTCTAGTCTATGTAGACACCCAATTGTTCATAGAAAAGGACATGTAGATAACATGGCAAGAAAATAATGACATCTTTGCAAGAAGCTTCAAAAAAGACCTCGAAGATTGACAGGTCCATGTTAACATCCACATGTCAGGCTTGTATAAGGTTGCATGAAGGTACCCTTCCTTCCCATGTGTGGAAATCATTCATTGGATTGTCTCACATACCAATATAGAGATGATTTCATCGAGAAGTGCTAGTGGAACACAACTTACGACCTTGAGGATGGAAAGCTATCATCAGATATATCACTTACCACAACCGATGGACCACATGGACACACTCTTTTATACCACCAACATCAATGTGAATAATAGAGACGTCATGAATCATTGGGTAAAAGAGCCATCGAAGTTTAGGTTTACACCCACTCAGGTCTACAAGAATAAGTCACTCATAAAGGCCTACTAACTCTTGATCATCCTTGCATGTTGCTTGTATGGTCAAGAGAGCCGGGAGACCTTTCTACAGAATTGGGTGGTTGTGTTGGATCAATTGGAAAATGAAGGAAGGCCATTAAACTAGTAAGATATGTTGGCTCCTTAGCTAAAAGTGCATGTGGATGATGCCTGAAATCTACCTAAGGATGGGCAAGAGAAATTCTATATGTCCACATACCTACTTGATAGAATCTATGCCCAACATTAGTTTCCTGGCATGGGTTGGACATGGAGAACATCAGAGAATGTTATGAAATTTTTTTGCAACTTTCTTTCTGAGTGTAGCTACAATGGAGTCATAGTGAGGCTATCTAACTGCTTCATCGCCCTAGTTTATGAGATGGATTTTGAGAAGGATCCACCTTGCATGTCCCAAGAAGTAGTTCATACATTTCTTAACATTGCATATTTGGTATGCCTCACCTAGTGGCACCTTCATCAATATGTTTGGCAAAGAGAAGCCTCCGCATGTGCTACCAATGTTTTCCACGGATAAGTTGGTCATCAAAGAAGTTGCATATCGCATCTCCATAGGATTATTAACAGGACTACACAAAAGGAAGAAGGTACCATGGCCTGCTCTTCCTTTGCATATTTGATTGTACGAGATCCAGAGCTTGAAGGATGTAGATGTCGAGGTCAAGGACTTAGATAAGTTTGAGTTTGGTGCCAGGGATGTCAATCCGTATGATCCCCACTACATATGCAAGAACCATTGTGCGAAGGTGTATTATCCATGGATGCATGGGGCATGTCACTGGCTAGAGGAAGATCCTTGGAGGAATTGTTACAAATCCTGCAAGCTCCATGAATTGGTTAGCATGGCTATAGAATGAAAAGTAGCTTTGTAGGTAGCAACACCACATGATGTGGAAACACTAACAATAGTTAGCAAAAAATCGGTGCAAGACAAAGGAAAGAGGAAGATTGTCGAGAACCTAGAGGTTGAGAAAAGCTACAAGTTTACAAAATATTCTCTTGTTGAGAGAGTAGCTATGGAAATAAAGGCGAAGGGGCAACAATGTGAAAGGAGAGTAGAACAAAGGAAGAGAGAGATGCAAATGTTGGAGGATATAGAGAGAAACTTTTAGGAAACATACAAGAGGTTGAAAGAAAAGTAGGAGCTAAGAAGGAGAGAGAGGGGGAAGAGGAGCAGAAACATGAATAGGAAGAAAGGCAAGGCGTGATGACATAACAAACTATGCCTATACAGGTTGAATAGTTAGAGCATCCAGCAAATGAAGAAGAGGATGAGGAGGTGCAGGTTTGGGAAATTGCTCTGCAGATTGAGAAAATGGTGGAAGCAACAAACATAGAGTTGGAGCAGGAGCCACAAGACCAAGATACCAACCTCATGTCGAGAACACCTAAGGTTTCCCCTTAGTCTCCACCACCCCTAGAATAAGAACCAGTCTTGAGCGAGCAAGGAGAGGTTGTCTTCCTTGATGATGATCCGGTGATGGATGTGTCCAATATATCATTTGATGAGTCATAACAAAGGATTGTACAAGAACTAAGAAAGTAGCTCCTAGATGATCATGCATCACTTGCACACATAGAGGAAAGGGTGATTATGTCAGATGTTAAAAGACATCTAGCTGCCATGGTTGATGCTTCTAAGGCTTATGTAGAGGCGATGAGTTCCACTTGTCAAGTTATTGTTAGTAGAGAATGATCAGATGGAAAAGGCCTTACAAGAGACGAGGAAGAGGACAAAATAGTCCATAGGATCTACTATGGAAGAGATGAGAAAAGCGATACTTGCTGAAGTATCAACTCTCGAGAGCACCATGTGGAAACTGTATAACAGATTTTTCGTGTGCACAAGGCAATTGTCCATGTATATGGTTTTTACCAGTAGTACATGAAGATTATCCAAACTCTCAAATACATACATGTTGGTATTACACATGTACAATAATGGACATGAGGTATAAGGGAGCCCCACTTTAATTGCATAAGATAATGAAGCCACAGGAAAAACTAGACAAAGCATGAATTCAGATGTTGATCCTGAACTATGAGAAATTCCCGCTGCTCATCACTAGCATTGAGGCTTCCTATACATAGTTTTTCAAGAGTCTGGATGTCATAGTGAGGACACATAGGATCCCTTCAATCGAATCCCTCACTCAAGTGATGAAGAAGAACCAAGTCCTACTATATGGTGATAGGTACATGGAGTGGTTCATTCTAGAGGCCACTAGCAATGACTTGTAGCTGAGCATAGAAAATTTGTAGAAGTACATTGGTGGTCCATCCACACTTAGGACAATGTTGCACATGCTCCAATATGAGTTGGACAAAGGTTCGAAAACCATATACCCAAAATCCATGGAGGTGAGAGTTTGTTTCCAGAAAGACATCATCAAACAGTACAAGGACATAATAGTGTAGTACCAAGCTTGGTATCAGTTCGTCACCGAAGACCATCGAGATGATGTTGCCAAGCTAGTTTTTACCCAAGATTCTGAGTGATGGTGTTTGGCTCGTTAGTTTGAATCAAGCCTATTTTGTCCCACGTGGGTATATGTGGAGATTTTATGATTATATATAAATATATTGTAGGTTAAATTCCCCATGTCATTAGTGGAATGTGAAAAATCAATATGTAACGTAAAGAGTTATTTGTAAAGGAGTTGAAAAGTCATGAAGGTAGTCAAAGGGGAATGTTAAGGGTCACCCCACACTTTGTAATATCTAGAACCTCATAACTCATAGTAGTGGCTTCTGGGAGCCAATATTTTGGCTAGGCATTGCTTAGAGAAGACTTGTGAGTATTGTGATGAGCCTTGTCTTCTCGAAAATGTACAAAGAGTACTCTTCTTTGGAGGAGCACACGATGTTGACTATAATGTTCCACTATTGGGGTTAGTGGCTGTCAATGGTGTATGTATGGATGGAACTTCCACTTAATTTGTAACTAAGCGAAAATGTTTACATGCATATGTTGTTATTATATTTGGACTATTATGGTTTCTTTAGCAATGCATGTTGTAACTTACGCATTAGTGTATGAACTATTTTGTATGCAATTGTATGAATCTTGTTCAAGGCATGTTCTTGGATTAAACTATCACTTTGATTTTGGACTATTCTGCTTCTCACTTGTGATGTCATTTGTTGGGTCGTTAATATGTCATTATTATTATCACTTTTGAACACTTATCCCGCCCATTTCGACTATTCTTCATCATATCATTTGTTATAATTTATCATTTCAATCCATTTTATAAATGATTTATGATCTTATGGATGAATATTATTTATTCTCCTTTATCTCTAATAAATTGATGATTATGAATGATTTTATCAATGATAGTTTCAATAAATTAGTTGTAACATTATTTACCATTTTTAACCTCCAAGATAATTTCTAGATTGAAGATTTGACCATTAAATCTGCCAACTCAGAAATTCGCTGGAATAAGAAGTGACAGTTTTGCGGTTGCGATTCGGAGCAAATGAAGAAGAATTTGGAAAATCTGGAACATGGGTTTTGTCTAGAATGGATCTAATTAATTTTATGAAAGAACGGTTTGCCAAAATTCGGCTTGTACTAAGAGAAACGCAGGGTTCTTTGAGAACGATTTTCTGAGATTTGCTGTTGCGGCCATCCTCCAAATCTCAGCTACAAAGCCAAATTCGTCTTGCTCTTGTTGAGAGATGAAAGGAAATATATTTTCTTGTTGATCAACTAGTTAGAATCAATCCAATTTTGTAAAAGAAATCATGTTGTACTTATCTTTATTGTAACTTCTCTCTGATCTCTCTATTTAAATGAAAACAGAGATCAGAGATGGAGATGACTTCGAGATGACTTCAGGATGACTTTGGGGATGGAGAATTGAGGATTCAGGATTGGAGATTCAAGAATGATGATGGATTATTCATGATAGGATAGGGATTGTTGCATTGCCATTGTAATTCTCAAGCTTTGCTGTTGTAATGATTGCACAATTTGATGATTAATATATGATTTGGGAGTTGCTGCTCATTCTTCTCATCTGAAGTAGCCCAGCAGTATCCGCTGGCGGCTAAGGGCCCAACCACTGGTGGATTGTGCTGCTGCTGTATATTATATCTTTAGTTCATGCATGGTTTGCTTATCAAGCTTTATTCAGTAGTCTGGTATGTTTTGTTATTTTACATCACGGTTCTGTTATATTTGATTTATGTCCAACTGATCAATATCATTCTCTATGACAGGAATGTAGTATTGATTCATCTTGACTTGGTAACGCATTGATGTTCTTTTAATCATTGATATAACGTTGCTGATCCTTACAGAATGTTATTGATGTTCAAATACAGCGTAACCGTGTTGTGACCTTCATAAATTAGTATTCCTGAATTCATCTTAGAGATTATATTTCCTGGCGATTGTTGAATCTATTGACGTTGCTATTCCCTTACAAAATATAGTCGTATTCTTTATAACTAAGACTGATAATTGGATTGCCATATCAAATTACTATTAAGGTGTGCCGTGTGTATTTATATTTGACTTTCCATCATTGTTTCATATTCCATCATTAATCAATGTTGTTCTATTTCCTTGTGCTGTTCAATTTATTCTTAGAGTAAAGATTGCTATTAATTTGGCTTTGTTATTGTTCATTTCCATTAATTAAAGTTTGCTGTTCAGATTCCTTTAATTCTAGTTTGCTGTTCCATTTACAGCCGTTCCATTTTAGACTTGCTATTCCATTTCCTATTTGTTGTTCTATTTTACTTTCTGTCGTTCCATTTACTTGTATTTTCCGCTTTGGTATGAGAGAAGGTCTAAGGCTGTAGTGAGCCTCAGCAGTCGCTGCGTAGCTCCCAGACCTATGGTCCATGCTCTAATTTCCTTTCCATCAGTTTCTAGAGGGATGGGTTATCGCTTCCGCACCATTGACTGATAAGCTACCTTGTGTGATTTTATCCTTTTGAAGTAATGGTTTAGAATTCATTTAATTTTGTATTTTAAGCACTATACTGCAAAACATTACTCTTGAGTAAATAGCCGCCTCAGACTGAGTACACTCTTGAAATAAAAAGTCGTCCCTGGGTTGACAATTAATGTGAGGTAATTAGGTGTTAAAAAGACCCTTTTTATTGCTCCACATTTTGGCGTCGTTGCCGAGGAGAGTGTAGCCATTTCTAAAGAGTAGTGTGAATCTGATGAGTGCCTGCTAGGGAAGAGTTGGATCTTAAAAACGGAAGGTAAGAACCTGTGTACGGAGCATGTAAAAGCCCTTCTCCCTCGTCCGCTTTCCCGCAGGACTGTTAAAGAACCTAGGTTAGAAATAGATGTTTGAATTTTTGTGTGAATGATTAGGAAAAAGATAGAATTTTTTAAAAAATGAATCACATGATCTCACGCAAGTGGTGATGTAAGCACCACCCATTTCACTAACCGATTGACAGGAAAATTTGAAGAAGGAGCCTCGAAGAAACGCATGAAGAACATCTTCTATTATGGTAAGAAATGGCTCACATTTCTACTTTTGAATTTCCTATCAAAGGTCTAGGAGGAGTGACACAAATGCACATAATTCCCCCATCATTACCAGATTTTCATGGTTTAGCAAACGAAGATCCAGATACATTCTTATTTGAGTTCGAAATACTCTGTAGAGGATATGATTATTGTACTAATGATCAAAGAGTGAAAGTGTTTCCTCTTACTCTAAAAGGAGCAGCTTTCCGATGGTTCATGAGCCTAGGTGGGAATTGCATCCAATCATGGGAGGACATGAAGAACATATTCTTGAAGAAGTACGAAGACTATTGCAAATCCAATGAAGATATTTTCGATATGATACAAGGGGAAGATGAAAGCTTGGAGGACTATGTAGATTGATTTCAATACAACCTTCAAAAATCAAAATATAAGCATTTGGAGAAAGAGATCTTAAAAACACTCATTCTTAAAGGAATCAAAGATGAATTTTTAGAACTCTTAAATCTGATAGGAAAATGTGATGTTTTTCAGTTATCGTATGATGATGTTTGTGAGTTGTGCATAAGGTATTCAAGAGGAATCTCCAAGGCTGGTAAGAATTCTAGAGATGTTTGTTCTTTCTTTTCCAAATCTGCTACAAGAATAAGAGACATAAGAGCTGAAATCAATGTGTTATTTGAAAATTTTAAAGTTGATTTTATTAGTTCTCTAAATGAAAAATTGGATGTTTTGCAGGTTCATAAAAATGAAGAAATTGATGAAGTGTTTTTCACTCATGACCAAAAGGAGCATACCGTAGATGGTTGTTCGTCCTTATCTAATTTGGAAGTGGCATATCAAAGAGGTAAGGACGCTGCAACAAGGCCAAAACCATGGAAATCATGGCCTACAGGTATGGTTCAAAACACTTCCTCTCCACTTTCTTACTTGCATAATCCATTATGGAATACTAATGTGTTAGGGCAGCCATCTCAATCTCAATATAACCACAAACAATTTTGTCTACAAGCTTGGCATGCTTCACCTTATGATTGCATGACTACTCTCCCTCATCTTGTAGCACAAGCACATTCTCCATATTCTCCACCGGCTCTTTTGCAATGTCCTGCTTGCATATCATATTCATCCACTCAACCCAATCAACCACATCATCACAATGCTCCATTCTTTACACATTTTCCTGCTCAACTAATTCCACACCCTCACCACAATAAACTAGTACAACATGCTTACAATGTTGAACTGCCAAATTTACCCACCCTTCCCACCCATTCTATCTCACATGTGTTATTAGAGAAAACTTACAATGAGATTCAGAATGTTTGAAATGCAAAAATTGTAGAAGCTATGGAAGAAAATGAGATTTCTTTTACTATGCATCAACAAGCTAATTTAAAAGCTCAAGAACTTCATGATATGATGGCTATGGGAAATCAAGAAAGAAAAGGATATATTGAAGATTGGTTTCACTCCATCATTTGTATGCAACATCACTCTATGCTTCAACAATTTTTTATACCATTTTTTCAAGGGAAGTTGGCTTCTCATACCCTAATTTTCATCAATATGCATTTTTCAAATTTGGGTATGTGCATACATGGAGCCTTATTTCGAAAATGGCTCCACTGGAAGTACTCATATACGTAGTCATATTCATTTTTCAAATCAAAATAGGTTAGCGTAGAAAATAAAATAAATAAGGGAATAAATAAATGCATTTTGTTTTTTTTATGTAAAACTAGTTGTTTTTTGTTGCAACATGCTATGCAAATCAACATTGGTGATATATATATTTTTTTAATTCATTTGTGTATGTAGATGAATTATAATAGAAATAAAAATTCTACAAACACATATTCATTTTTATCATCAATATGGAAAAATACTTGAATATCATTTTTTTTTGGCTTGCGGGCTTGATGAGATTTCTGGAAAAACAGTCGGGAGAGTCATGTTTTGAGGGACCAAAAGGGAATATTTTTAAAACCTGTTTCTATCCTAAGTATCCCTTGATGTCTACTTTACAACTCAATTTGGATTTGAAACGAAAAAGTTAGAACCAAATCATTGACCAGATGTCTAACGGGCAGCTCAGGAACAGAGTTGGGACAGTCCATTTTTGGAAGCCTAAATGAACGAATTTTTAAAACCTGTTTCTATGGTAGATTCCCCTATGAATCTAGTTTACAATGCAATTGGAATCATTCATTTTTTATATCGTATGGGGAAGTTATGATCAAAATACTGACTTTCTATCGTAAATCAACATCCTTAAAACTCTGTTTTTCCGACTGTTCCTTACAGTATTTGACCTATCAATTTTTTTTGTCCTCAAAACCTGTTCCTATTGGAGATAAATAAATTAATATAATTTCATTTCCAATTTGAATCATTCGAATCCGACATCAAATGAAAACGTTATGCTTGAAATATCAACTATTGGTCTAAGTTGGGTAAGCGAAAATGACTCTGTTATACAGATAGTTCTAACTAAACTTGACATATCATATCATTGAATTTTTAAAACCCTGTTTCTATTGCAAATAAACCTTTGAATTAGCTTTCATCTAGCTTTGGAATCACTCAATTTGGACAAAAAATAAAGAAGTTGTGATTAAAACACTGTTGGTTAGTATGGTCGACCACTGCTCTCCCGCAGGTGACAAATAAATTTTACTTTGTTATTTTCTCTGTGGTTTTGTTATACAGAGTAACTACTTGTTAGTTTTTTGCATAATTCTTGGATTAAGGGAGCCTGTACACCTCTCTTTCTCTAGGATTTAATGTTTTATTGCAGGTAGATACTCGTTTTTTGCAGATCCTAGGAGAAAAAGAAGGTCAATTTATGGACGAGTGATTTTGACAGAAATTTTAAATGAAACAAAGGAACTTCATCCAACTCATTACCCAACGGATTCATAATAGAAGAAATAAAGAATTGATTTCCATTTGAAGATTCATGTCATGTCTTTGCTGCCAAAACATTTTTCGAATAGATCATTTTTTTATATAACATCATAGTTGTTGTAACTTAATTTATTTATTTACATACTGTTTTTTGTTGTTTCTTTTCTAATTTCTCTTATATTTTGCGTTTCAGGTGTTGCTTCATTCAAAGTGTAACTCATCCTCAGCATCAATGCAGTGAACAACTAATTCATTCTTTGCGTGCTTGCATTTTATGATTGTGCATTTTGTTGTTCCTTTTCTGAAGGGATAGCATTTGTGTGCATTTTTGTCGTTCCTGTTGTTCCTTTTTCAAAGGGACATCATTTTTTGTTTTGCTATTCATTTCTCAAAGGAATAACACTTTTTGGGTCAACTGTTCATTTTATTGTTCCTTTTTCATGGTTCATTTCACTGTTCCTTTTCGAAATAGAACAACTGTTGTTCCTTTTCGGAATGGAACAACACTTCTGCACTTTTATGATTTGTTGTTCCTTTTCGAAATGGAACAACACTTCTGCACTTTCACGATTTGATGTTCCTTTTCGAAATGGAACAGCATTTCTGCACTTTTACGTTTTGTTGTTCCTTTCCGAATGGAACAACACTTCTACACTTTCACGTTTTGCTGTTCCTTTTCGAAATGGAACAACACTTCTGCACTTTCACGATTTGCTATTCCTTTTTGAAATGAAACAACACTTCTGCACTTTCACGTTTTTCTATTCCTTTTCGAAATTGAACAGCACTTCTGCACTTTAATGTTTTGTTGTTCCTTTTCGAAATGGAACAACACTTCTGCACTTTCACGATTTGTTGTTCCTTTTCGAAATGGAACAACATTTCTGCACTTTCATGCTTTGCTGTTCCTTTTCGAAATGGAACAACACTTCTGCACTTTCACGTTTTGCTGTTCCTTTTCGAAATGGAACAACACTTCTGTACTTTCACGTTTTGCTGTTCCTTTTCGAAATGGAACACCATTTCTGCACTTTCACGTTTTGTTGTTCCTTTCCGAATGGAACAACAATTCTGCACTTTCACGTTTTGTCGTTCCTTTTCGAAAAGAATAACATGTTGACACTTTTCATTTTTGTTGTTCCTTTTCCAAAGGAACAACACCTGCATTTTTTTGTTCCTTTTCCAAAGGAACGACACTTTTGATTTTTGTTGTTCCTTTTCCAAAGGAATGACACTTGCATTTTTTGTTCCTTTTCTAAAGGAACGACACTTTTAGTTTTTGCTGTTCTTTTTTCCAAAGGAACGACATGTGCATTTTCACGTTTTTTTGTGTGTATTTTTGTTTTTTTTTGTATGCATTTTCTTTGTTGTTCCCTACACAGAACACCACTTTCTTTTTGAGTGTTTTTGTTGTTCCTTCAGAAAAAAAAAAACAACACTTTGGGAGTATTTTTAAGAGAAACCATTCCTTTCTCTTGTGGGATTATTCCTAGTTCATCTCAAGCACATTTTCCTGATTCTCTTTCATGGCATGAAGTACACTACTTTTATGAGAAAAAGAATTATGGATTATTTTGAAGCAATTTATTATCACTCAAGTTATGATCTTTAACAGGACAGTTCCTTGATGATATATTTTTTTTCAAAAAGGACACAATTATTTATATACTACTTTACTGCATTGTTTTCTGTTGAACATGATATTGATTGATCATCTTAATACCATGTTGGTTCCACCTTTCCTGGTTATAATCTTCTCTGTCTGTAATAAATGAGATTATGGGTATATTTTTTTTTCTATTGACATGTTCAACTTCTTCCACCATCCCTACTCTTAAGGACTATTGAGCCTCCCTCTTTTTATCATTAAAATATGTAATAACAAAAAAATTTTGTTCGCAGATAGAGGATAGGGGGTGTCATTACGAGCCAGCCTACCATGTTCATAAGGTTGTAACAAAGTGACATTCCCATTATGGCCACCACACCAGGGTTATGATCCATTGGATAGCCAAATTATCCTTGGAACAGGAGGTCTCATCACGAGCCGGCTTGATCACTTTTGCTACATCCCAGTGAATGGCAGTGTGGTTATCTGGTTACCACATCAGCACACTGATCTCTTTTGTAAGAATAGCATTGAAACTCTCTAAGTTATAAATTGAGGATTCTGGCTCATATGGGTTAAAAAGCAACCCTGCTGAGGCTATGGATGCCTGCTGGCAGTAGCGGCTCTGCTTATGGTATTGAAGTTATATCTTTTCGTCACTTATTATTATAATACCCTTTTCTTATTTTATTTTTATCAGAGAAGTTATTTCTTTAACTTTTTCCCTGTTTTGAACCTTTATGCATGAGAAATTGTTTTACGATCAATCACATCATTTTCAGCTAGAATACCGTTAGCAAAGCATATTTTTAGCATATTGTTGTCCTTTTTTGTTTTGCATAAACTATCATCAATCCAAAGCGTCCTATCTTTTATTCATAACTATCTTTATATACTCTGCTCTCATTATAACCATAACTCTCGTCGTCCTATCATTGATTTGTGTACTCTACTGTTGTATTGTTCATTCCCTTACCTTACCGTCAGCACCACCCCTTTCATATGCTTTATGGTTATGGAACCCATTTTTCCAATTGGAGGGGGGAATGTATGCATTATGGGATTGCATGCGATATGATTACTGCACTTTTCCATACCTTGTTCATTTGACAACATATTAGTATTGCATGTATACATAAGTTTTCTAATTGAAATTTTTGCATGCATCTTATATGTTGCTATTCAATGCTAACACTATGGATTCAAGAACATTGTATGCAAAATAGTGCTTTGTTTACAAAAGAATAACAAGTATGGGTAGAATTCTATTCACAGCATGACCACATGATTGCCGCTAACAGAAGAGGCTCGAGCACCTCGTGAACGTGAACAATTCTTCAGACATTATGTGCTTATCTGGATTCCACCTTTTGCATCACCTTCAGCACCAACTTTGCCTACATCAGCTTCAACAACTGCCAATACATATATGTTATTCCACATTTTTCTTTTGGAGGTAAAACTTGAGGTAACATAGCATAATTTTTTGATTTATTATGAATTTAGGAGAATTTCATGAAAATCCATTTTGAGCATTATTTATCATCCTTCATTTCATAGTTTTTACCACTTCCCATTTTTCAGCGGCATATCATCTTTCGGTTTGGGGGAGTGTCACTTTAATTTATTTCTTTTTTATGACCATGTCATTCATATTCTTTATCATCCATTTATATTCTTATTCATTCTCAACACCTCCCTTATTCCATGTTGTTTTACACCAAGCATAGAATTCAACAGATCGTAGCAACCACCTCTCTTTGTTTTCTAGCATCGCATGTGGGCATGCTAATTTTTCAAAGAGGGGAAGGAATTGCTACGGATGATGGATGTTTTATATTTTCTTTCTCATTTAAGGCATGCAATTTCAGTCATACAATTTCAGTGTAGAAATTGATTTCCATAATATTTTTAAAACTATGAACTCAATTCTTGTGATCTCTAGGAGACAAAGACATACTATTAAAATACACATACCTAGATAAATTCAAGATAAATTGGTTCATAAAATTTCGGAAATCATGCACTCTCACCTACAACCATTTTGTTTATATCTCATGATCCATGCATCACAACGATCTGATTTTTGGATCATAAAGGCATTCATATATTATAAATTTACTTGCCACATTTCAACAAAAGCTGGTTTGTAGTTTTTGGGAAAATGGTTAATGAAGGTTGTTGTCATTTATATCATATTTTGCTACCACTTCATTGTTACGCCTTCATCAAGATTGCTAAAATTGAATATTCATTAAGTGAGGAAGAATTCATTTATTCTATCCATTTCATGAGCTGATATGAACATATTTTTTTTATTGCTTGGTTAACACCTGGTTTTTGTCTTTGGGTTGCATGAAGACATGCAATATATTCAGTTTTCGTTGCATGAGGACATGCAACATATTGAGTGTGGGGGTATGTTGGGCCATTAATATGCCATTATTATTATCACTTCTGAACACTTATCCCACCCATTTCCACTATTCTTCATCATATCATTTGTTATAATTTATCATTTAAATCCATTTTATAAATGATTTATGATCTTATGGATAAATATTATTTATTCTCCTTTATCTCTAATAAATTGATGATTATGAATGATTGTATCAATGATAGTTTCAATAAATTAGTTGTAACATTATTTACCATTTTTAACCTCGAAGATAATTTCTAGATTGAAGATTTGACCATTAAATCTGCCAACTCAGAAATTCGCTGGAATAAGAAGTGATAGTTTTGCGGTTGAGATTCTGAGCAAATGAAGAAGAATTTCGAAAATCTGGAACATGGGTTTTGTCCAAAACGGACCAAATTAACTTTTTGAAAGAACGGTTTGCCCAAATTTGGCTTTTACTGAGAGAAACACAGGGTTCTTTGAGCACGATTTTCTCCGATTTGTTGTTGCGGTCGTCCTCCAAATCTCAGCTGCAAAGCCAAATTCATCTTGCTCTTGTTGAGAGATGAAAGGAACTATATTTTATTGTTGATCAACTAGTTAGAATCAATCCAATTTTGTAAAATAAATCATGTTGTACTTATCTTTATTGTAACTTCTCTCTGATCTCTCTATTTAAGTGAAAACAGAGATCAGAGATGGGGATGACTCTGGGATGACTTCAAGATGACTTTGGGGATGGAGAATTGAGGATTCAAGATTGGAGATTCAAGAATGATGATGGATTATTCATGATAGGATAGGGATTGTTGCATTTCCATTGTAATTCTCAAGCTTTTTCTGTTGTAATGATTGTACAATTTGATGATTAATATATGATTTGGGAGTTGTTGCTCATTCTTCTCATCTGAAGTAGCCCAGCAGCATCCGCTAGCGGCTAAGGGCCCAGCCACTGGTGGATTTTGCTGCTGCTGTATATTATATATTTAGTTCATGCATGGTTTGCTTATCAAGCTTTATTCAGTAATCTGGTATGTTTTGTTATTTTACATCACGGTTCTGTTATATTTGATTTATGTCCAACTGATCAATATCATTCTCTATGACAGGAATGTAGTATTGATTCATCTTGACTTGGTAACGCATTGCTATTCTTTTAATCATTGATATAACGTTGTTGATCCTTACAGAATGTTATTGATGTTCAAATACAACGTAACTGTGTTGTGACCTTCATAAATTGGTATTCCTAAATTCATCTTAGAGATTATATTTCCTGGCGATTGTTGAATCTATTGACGTTGCTGTTCCATTACAAAATACAATCGTATTCTTTATAACTAAGATTGATAATTGGATTACCATATCAGATTACTATTAAGGTGTGCCGTGTGTATTTATATTTGACTTTCCATCATTGTTTCATATTCCATCATTAATCAATGTTGTTCTATTTCCTTGTGCTGTTCGATTTATTCTTAGAGTAAAGATTACTATTAATTTGGCTTTGCTATTGTTCATTTCCATTAATTAAAGTTTTTTATTCAGATTCCTTTAATTCTAGTTTGTTGTTCCATTTATGGTCGTTCCATTTTAGACTTGTTGTTCCATTTCCTATTTGTTGTTCTATTTTACTTTCTGTCGTTCCATTTACTTGTATTTGCCGCTTTGGTGTGAGAGAAGGTCTAAGGCTATAGTGAGCCTCTGCAGTCGCTGCCTAGCTCCTAGACCTATGGTCCATGCTCTAATTTCCTTTCCATCAGTTTCTAGAGGGATGGGTTATCACTTCCGCACCCTTGACTGATAAGCTGCCTTGTGTCATTTTATCCTTTTGAAGTAATGGTTTAGAATTAATTTACTTTTGTATTTTAAGCACTATACTCCAAAAAATTACTCTTGAGTAAATATCCGCCTCAGACTAAGTACACTCTTGAAATAAAAAGTCGTCCTTGGGTTGACAATTAATGTGAGGTAATTAGGTGTTAAAAAGATCCTTTTTATCGCTCCACATACGGCTTGTGTGTTCCTCTACATACTATTACAAGCTTATGAGGGACAGACTTCCTTTCCCCTTTGTTTTTTAGAACCCCCATCCATCTTACTTGACTTGATGCAAGGTCACACACCTGCTTCTGAGCAAATTTATTATACTTACCTCTGCATGCTACCGCAGTCAAGGCGCTACATTACCACCCATTGTTGGTAATCCTACTCCAAATGGTTTGAGGTATAGTTGGGACTTCCTACTGGGGAGATCCTCTTGACATGTTGGTGGGTCCAACACCATCAACATTTCTAGCACTAGAAGGAGGGCCAGATGAAAAGTTGAGCCCTCAAAGTCTATTTTGAATCTCTAGACATTATTCATGACTTACATTACAATCTCAACTCTGACATGTTTTTCTCATGTGCATGATTTTGAAGCACTGGAGGATGTCATCGATGACTTGTGATGACTCGCATGCAACGGTGAAGGTGAGATAGCCATGTTAAGACATGGAATTGCCTTTGTACATTTTTGTGAAAGTAATGAAGTACCCTCGGATGAAATTTCCTATGGGATATTCACTCACACATTCGGGTGGAACATTGAACAATGGTGTCTCACATTTCCCTCAACCTCTATTCACTCTTTTAATCACATGATTAGAGAGTTAGGTAATGATTTATTTCATTATGACCATAAAATTCTTAATTAAAAAAATTGGAATTACGAGAAAGCACTTGATGAATTTGTTGTGAAACTTTCCGATTGCTTTTGTAATCTTGCTTTCCAAATTTGTGAAGATGAAGCTGATTGGAAATTTCTCAAAGAAATATTTTAGTATCTTCTTCAAGTATTTGAAAATCCACATGAATTAGAATCATTTTTACCCCTCCCAACATACCTTGGTGTTAGAGCTTCCAAATCTAAGATGGACAAGCTCACTGTCACGAGTCTCTTTGTCCTCTTCTCATCAAATAGTTGTATCTCCACAAGATGAGGTGGGAGAAGTTGTGAACCAATCTGTTGAATTTTCACCTCCTCCCACCCCACCTGCTCTAGATATCTACATAGATTTGGATTGCAACCTGTATGGTTATCATGCGATCTCATTTTCTCAACCTCTATCCTCTCGTTCCTATGATCCTCTGAATTTTACTGTGTTATGTTCACCCTTTCCAGACTGCACATCTATTGTTCACGAGGATTAAGTTGTTGATGGAGTTGGTGTTAAGAAGCCAACCTACATTGTCATTTTTTATGAGTATGTGTTGGAATCTAAAGAAGAACTTGTGGTGAAGGATGACCTCCTTTTATCCGCACCTCACCTTCTCTACCCTGACATCTTCTATGATCCTGCCATTTCTAATTTTTCTTGTGAAAATTGATTCCTGGATGTTTCTACTTCTGATCATTCACAAAACATGCAAGACTTTAGTCCATCATTTCATTACAGAGAGGACAAATATTCCTTTTGAAATCCACCCAATATTTTATCTTTCATTCTAGAAATTCAGAGGGTGAATGTTTCTCATCAACCCCTTTGTATGATTCATTAGATCATGAGGATGTTGATACACATATCAAATTTTATGACCCTCTATGTCATGATCGTTTTACTCATTCATTTGATCACAATTTTGATTCACTTGCTGTTGATATTTCTAAGCCACTGGTATTTGATGACACATCTTCTGATGAAGTCTAGACCCCTAAAGCTATCGAGGCAATTCATCCCAAACTGATGGTTATGTTAGGATCTTGCAACCCTAAGGTCAGTTCCACTTCTAATCAGAAATCTCTTGAATCACCCAAGGCTCCTCATCACTCTCTTGTGCACATTGAAAATTAATCTAGTATACAAATTTCACATTCTCCACCAAAATCTGATGATCATGTCGCTCATGCATTGGACGAGTCATACGTAGCAAGTCATGTTGCGAAATGAATTTTTTCTTCTTTCTGCATGTTTACTCCTTTTTCAAGGTCACAAGAGTGTACATGCTTGTCATCTGTGCACAGTGTGATACGACACTATGATATGTCTGCAGCATGCCTGTCATGTTATTTTACTCTTTTCTTTTCTATGGATTCATTAAAACTTCGATCATGTTGGTTTTCATTGATTTATCTTTCTTACTTGCTCATTTTCTTGAACATATTTCTTGTAAACCATGCCTTCACTTACATGGGCCAACCAATGTGGCAGGGGCTACATTAGAAGTATCACTTCACGTGAGAAGGCCCATGCATTGTTTAGCTTAGGAGTAGGAGTAGTGTTTTCTTTCCTTTTTTCTTTTACTTTCTTATTTTTGTGTTTTCTTACAATTTTTTCTTTCATGTTACTACTTTCATTTGCTTGTTTGTTTGTTTACAAACCCATAGGATTAGCTTCCCATGGAACCATGTTTGGCTTCTGGAGATAAGAAGGGTGAAATACAAGAGGACTTGTACAACTATTAACATTTGGTTATCTGTTTATTCCCTCTCCTTATGAATATAGTGTGTTGTTTAGTCGATGATACCCTGATGGAAAATACCTTCCTTAAAGAGTGATTTGTGGTGAAAACACAACACTTTCACTTTTAACTCGTACCACCTACTCTAATCAGTTTTCTGTATTTAGTTAACCCTTTTCAACTTAGTGAGGTAGAGTAAGGTGAGGGGAAAAAACTTAACAAGTATGTCAGAGGTATATATAACATCCTTCTATGAAGAGGCAACCTCTTCTGCTCTCAATAAATCAGGATCCATCTTCTACCTCATGAAATAAATAAGTGTCTATGAAGAGTTCTTTCAAAAATGAAAAATGAAAAAAATAAAATAAAATAAATTTGAAACAAGAGAAATTCTTCTTGCACAAAAAAGTGGAGCAAGTAACTCTGTCGAGGTACTATCTAGGCTCGCTAGTAGTAAAGCAATGCCTGTGTTCCTGTAGTGACTTTGTCGGGGTACTCTTCAGGCCTACTGGCAGTAGAGAAACACATCTATATTACTTGTGCATCAATATACCCCTCATCCCAAATCAAAACAACTCAATTGACTTGGCTTGGTATGTGTGTTGACCGATCAAGAGAATGGTAGGGACTATATCTTTAACTCAAGCTAGTAAATGAACCATGATCACAAAGAATCAAACAATACTCCTGGAAGAGTTAGACTTGCTTTACATGAGATAAATTTCATATAGAGAGTTGGAGTTCTACTAGCGTGTTGTTAATGTTGTAGTGGCTACAACCACCCTCCAAAATTTTTCCTTTGCTTCATTTTGGAGCCTGCATACTAAAATCTCAAAAGGTTTAATTACACTACCTAGGTACTTGTGATTTCATTTGAGTCTTATGTTTTTCTTTACAACTTGTCTTTGCTTAATTTCTTTGCTATCTAACCACAAGTTGACCCCGTGACTTGGTTACAAATTGGTTCTATCACTAAATCCTTGATGATCTGCAAAATTCTAGAGGGAAACCAACCTTTCTCTAAGGAAATATTAAATTCAACATAGTAGTGAGATTCGACTCTAGAATTGCATAGACCCAGCTCGGAGCTTGTCTTCAGTTGGGAAATTGTGTAGAGCATGAGAGGCAGCTGGAGCCACTCAGCCATGGAAATTGCGTAGAAGCATTCCCTCAACAGCTTCTTGATGCATTTGTCAGTGAGTTGCCATTTATTCCCAGAAATGTGTAATCCATGCATTATGGAAAACTTTCTTGAAAAAGGAAAAAACAAAAAGTGAAATATCATCCCTTAAAAATAGGAATCCTTTTTTAGTAGTGGGAATTAGACTTGAGTTAATTTTAGAAATTGTTGCCCTATGTCACTTTTTCCTAGATTTTTGGCCTTTGCATCATAATCCCCAAATCAATCAAATATATTTAATCTTGGGCATAGTTCATTTTCACATTTGATCTTTGAGCTTTTCCATTCCCGAGGAGATCTAGGAACCTTCAGTACAACTGTCACAACATTTCTAGGTAAGTCTTGCTTTTCTAATATTTTGTTTCTTTTTCTATCGCTTTTGTTTCCTCAGCTTGTGAGAGTGTTGTTTTACTTGTTTTATTTAACGAATGTTACTATTTTGATTTGTTTAGCTTGTATAAGTGTTGTTTTAATTTTTTCATTGTCTTTTCTAAGCATCGCATGCGTAACCCATTTTTTGCACTAATAGTCTCATTGCGGCCACTCTCCCAAAAAGCTTTGTTGTTCTTCTATTTAACTGATTCTTGCATCTATTTTGATTGCATGCATCACCATTCACTTAGATATGCACCAATCTTCATTTAAAAATTCATATCTACTCATTTTTCATGTTGCCCTTGGCAGATCTGGGCTTCCTTAGCCTGAATCTAGCTCTTCCTGGTATGCAATGTCCATTTCTGTATCTGAAAATTTGCCTTGGCTCTAGAAATTTCACATAGGCTAACAATAATTAGATTCAGTTGTGTATTACGCCATTCTAGGATACAATCCCAGAGTCTTTCCCATTGGGAATACACAATGCATAATCCTAGCCATCATCAAAGCCTGACTAAGCTGCTCATTTCTTACCTCAAGTCTTTAGCAAGCCACACTAGACTACGCATTATGTAGCTCTAGTCATCATCACCTGTCACTGGCAGCTGGGACTGCGCAATGCACAGATCTAGTTGATAGTATCTCACCTCTGAGAGCTAGATTTGTGCCATATTTCCCACTAGTTTCCCAGTTTGTTGCATGATCAGTCTTGAAGTGCTCTCGATTGTAAGCTAACATTTTCATGCCATGAGTGTCCTCCCTATATGAAAGTACAATATTTTTTAGCAGCTTCTCAGCAGTATGGGTAACATGACTTCCAAGAGAGCTACATCAAATGATACTGTAGAGAGTAGCACTGGAGCTATAGTTGAGTAGGTGTCAATGAACTTGCTAGTTTATGCAGAAACACAGTTGTTCATAGAAAAGTACATGAAGATAACATGGTAAGAAATTAAGGACATATTCACAAGAAGATTCAAGGAATATCTGGAATATTGACAGGTCTATGTTAACATCCACAAGTCAAGATTGTATAAGGTTGCATCCATTACCCCACCTTCCAATGTGCAGAAATCATTCATTAGATTGTCTCACATACTGATTCCAAGATGATGACATTGAGCAGTGCCAGTGGAAGACAACTTTCTACCTTTAGGAAGGAAAAGTATCATCAGATGTATCACTTACCACAACTGGTGAACTTCACGGATGGACTCTTCTATACCCCTAACATAAATGTGAACACTAGATACATCATGAAGTGTAGGGTAATAGAGCAATCGAAGTTTAGGTTGACACCCAATAAGGTCTACAAGACTAAGTCACTCAGAAAGGCCTACCAACTCTTGATCATCTTTTCATGCCACTTGTATGGTTAAGAGAGAAAGAAGTGCTTTTCGTAAAAGTAGGTGGTTGTGTTGGATCAGTTGGCAAATGAGGGAAGGACATCTAACTGGTCAGATATGTTGGTTCTTCAGCTGAAATTACATGTGGTTCATGTCAGGAATCGACATAAGGATGAGCAAGAGAGATTCTATATGTCCACATACCTACTTGATGCAATCTACACCCAGCACCAGTTTCCTAGCATGGGTTGGACATGGACACCATTAGAGAATGTTGTGAACATTTATTTCAAGTTTCTTTCTGAGTGAATCTACAAAGGATTTATGGCAAGGCTACCTAACCACTTCATCCACCCAGTTTACAAGATGATATTTGAGTGAAATCCACCTTGCATGTCCCAATATGTAATGCAAACATTACTTAACATTGCAGATTGGTATGCGTCACCCAGTGGTAACTTCATCAGGATTTTTGTGGAGAGAAACCTCGAAATGTGTTACCAAGGTTTTCCATAGATAATTTGGTCATGAAATAGGTTTCATATCACATATCCATAGGTTTATTAGCAGTACTGTATAGGAGGAAGAAGCTACCATGGCCTCCTCTTCCTTTGCAGATTGGATAGTATGAGATCTAGAGCTTGAAGGATGTGCATGACGAGGTCAAGCACTTAGAGAAGCTTGAGTTCGACACCAAGGATTTCAATCTACATAATCCCCACTGTATATGAAAGAAACACAGTGTGAAGGTCTATTATACATGGATCCACGAGGCATGTCATTGGCTAAAGGAAGATCCCTGGAGGTATTGTTACAGCTCCTCTGGGCTCAATGAGCTGGTCATCATGGCTATAGAACAGAAAATATCTTTGCAAGAAGCATCACCAAAGGAAGTAGCGAAAACAACAACAGTGAGTAGAAAACTGGCATAATACAAAAGGCAAGAGGAAGATTGCTGAGAACCCAAAGGCTGAGAAAAGCTACAAGTTTAGAGAAGATCCTCTTTTTGAGAGAGTAGCTTTGGAAATAGAGGTGAAGAGGAAACAACTTGAAAGGAGAGTAGAATGGAGGAAGAGACAAAAGAAAAGGTTGGAGGATGTAGAAAGGAAGTTATAGGAAATAGAGAAGAAGTTGAAAGAAGAATAGGAGCTAAGAAGGTGTTGACAGTGTTGGACCTACCAACATGTCAGGGGATCTCCTCGATAAGAAGTCCCAAATATACCTCATATTGTTTGGAGTAAGAGTCCCAGCAGTGGGAAGAATGGTATTACCTTGACTACGGTTGCGTGCAAAGGTAACTAAGACGTCCTTGTTGGAAGCAAGAGCATGACCTTGTAGCAAGTCAAGGGAGATGCATGAAAGGCTTTGACAGATGGAAGGGGAATGGAGTGGGATCCTTAGAAGCCTGTAACAGCACACAACTTGAAAGGGAACACACGAGTGGAAAGACAATAGTCGACAATCCAAAGTGATGAGTTGAACCAACAAAATGCTTCGATAAGATTTATACAAACATATACAGAATAGTCTGTACATACATGCGTTAGTTACAACTAGATACATCACTAAAGTAATCAGAATAGTTGAACTACAATAACAATATATGCATGAAAAGTGTTGGGCTCTATTATATTAAAGGAGTGAAAGATTCAATCATATATACAACCATGACAACCACTAGCCCCAATAGTGGAATGCTACAGTCACTTCCACCTTCTCCTCCAAAGAGATGTACTCGCTCTACACTGTGGAGAAGCCAAGGCTTGTTACAATACCCTCCAAGCTTTCTCTAAGTTATACCTATGAGAAGCTTGGCTCCTAAAATCCCCTATAATGATTTATGAGGTTATATATATAGCAAAGGGTGGGGTAACCCTTGACATTCCCCTTTGTGACTCATAGCCTACCCTTATGACTCTTCAAATTACACATGACTGTTTACATTCTACTATTGACACTTGGTGTTTCACTTTACGACATGTTTACAATACAATCTGCACCTGTACCCATTGGAGACAAAAATGGGGTTGAGTAAGCCATACAAGACATAACTGAGACTTAGAAAATTGTAGGAAGATTGGCTCATTGACATCCTCTTGGAGATCAATGGTGGCGAACTAATGCGAAGCTTGGTAGTCTACTATGGTGTCCCGCGTACTCCATGGTGATATCCTTGTAAAGGCAAACTCTTACCTCCATTGCATCCGAGTACACTTATTTGGAACCTCTGTTTAAACCATCATATAACATGCAAATCATGGTCTTGAACGCAGTTAGACCAATAACATACTAGCACATAGTGTTTGCAAATCATTTACAAATCTGCATTAGTGATGATAGGAATCAACTGCTCGAAGTACATGTTTAGCTCTAGTCACACTTGGTTAATTTCTTTCACCTCGGTGAGTGTTCCAATGGATGTGATAACATGCATGTGCATAATGACATCCATGCTCTTAAACACTTGTGCATGTGAAGCTTGTAAGTTGGTGATGAGTTGTGGGAGTTCCTCATCATTCTGAATCTCACTTCGGATGCATGCCTTCAACTCCACTGCCTTTGGCTTCATCATCTTTGGCAAGTGCAACGGGGCTCCCTTGTACCTCATTATCCATATCTACAAGTGATTGACATCAATGTGTACGTCTGTCAAGATGTGTGCTCTCCTAGAACAACGTTGTTTCTAACCATTAAGATGGACAACTAACTTATGCATGGTGACGAACGTGAAGTATAGCTTCTACATGATTGTCTCGAGATCCAATACTTCATAAAGTATTTCTATCTTCAACTCTACTATGGCAGTTGTTGTAGCTTTCTCTTCTCTCTTCTTGGCTGCTTGCAATTCCTTAGCCATGCACTTATTCTAAGCTATCAAGAATCTCACACTTGAACTGGTGGCTTCAGCATATGTCTTTGTAGCATTAGTCACTGCAGCTCAATGTTTGTGCACATTAGACATGATCACTCATTCTTGAAAATGCATAAGAGATGCATGAACATCTGGAATGGGCACTCTGCATGACTGTACAACTTTGTGTTGTAACTTTTCAATGAATATCTTGTGCACATCTACTTCTGTATTATCCTCAAGGATTTCAGTGTCTCCTTGATCACTTGGGACTTCCTCCACTCCCAGATTTGGTGAAGCTAATGGGGTGACCTCTGGGTCTTTCGGCATGAGGTCTATATCTTGATCATTCTCTAACTGAGCCACATCCATGTCCATTTGTTCCAACATCTATTCAATATCCTGAGCAAAGTATCGCTCCTATCATTGTTCACCCTATTTTCTCTATACCCAATGTGATGAGTGAATAACCTGTATTTGCACGGTTTCATCAATTTGTACACGTCACCGTTCCCACTATTCCTATTCCTATTGTGCTTCCTTCTCCCTTATGCACAACTCTTGTTCTTCCCTTGGCTATTGCTTCACCTCCTGCAACTTCTTCTTTGCCTCCTCCAGTTCCTACCTCTCCCTCTGTCTTTCTAAAATACTTCTATTGCATTATAACTTCTTTGCCTCAATCTCCAAAGCTACTCTCATTACAAGTGGATCTACCTTGAACTTGCAGCTTTGATCTGCCTCTGTATTGTTGGCAACCTTCCTCTTGCATTTGTCATGTGTAGTTTTGTTGCCCTCTATTGCTAGTGATTTTCCTTCTCTATGAGATGCTACTGCCTTGTGGACTTCTAACCACTCTACATACACTCTGACCAGTTCATTGAGCTTCCAGGAGTTGTAGCAATATCTCTGTGGGTCTTCCTAAGGATAATGACATGCCTCATGGATCCAAGGATGATACACTCTTGCACAGTAATGCTCCACTAAGCGATGCAAGTCATAGGGATTCAAACTTATGATACTGAAGGTGAACCTCTTGAATTCCTCTATCTCAGCCTCAGCATGCTTGAGACTCTAGATCTCATACAACCTGATCTGCAAAAGGAAGAGCGGGCCAATGTGCCTTCTTCTTCCTATGCAGTTTCAATGAAAACCCTGTCGAGATGTGGTATGCAACCTCTTGCATGAACATCGTTTCCATGGAAAACTTTAGTAACATAGGTAGAGCCTTTTCCACATTGTACATCTAAATGAAGGTGCCAAGGGGTGAGGCATACCAATTTGTTATGTTAACCAATGCCTCCATCACTTCCTGTGACAGGCAAGGCAGATCCTGCTCAAAGATCATCATGTACATTGGGGTGATGAAGTGGTATTATAGTTGTAGTATAACTCCATAGAAGATGCACCAGGAGAACAACCTGCAATAGATGTGCACAAAGGTTTTTGAAGGTGTCGATGCCCAACCCAAGCTAGGGAACAATTGCCGAGCAGAAATTGCATCAAGAATGTATGCGGACATGAAGAGATTTTATTGTTGACCCTTGGGTGGATGTCAGGCATCTGATACTTGCCCCTTCAACTAGAGAGCTAACATATTAGACCAATTGAAAGGTCTTCCTTCATTCGACTACTGATCCAACATAATCACCCAACACTCCAAGAAGGTTTCTATACTCTCTTGGCCATATAAGCGACATATGAAGACGAACAAGAACTAATAAGACTTCCACAATGTCTTTGTCTTGTATACTTGGTTGGATGTCATCCTAAAATTAGAAGGCTCTCTCACCCAGCCCTTCAAGATGTCTCTCGAGTTTGCACTATATTAATTTTAGGTATGTTCTATGCTAAGAGAAATTTATTTCAATTTTAACAGTTAGCTCAATACCTTTTCTAGATTAGCAATCACATCAACATTAAAATAAACTAAAGATCGAACATAAACATAAATTGTAGAAGACAAACCAAGACAAGAGGACACAAGATGTGGTGCCAACTAGGGATAAACCCCAATGTGGGAAACCCTTGATAAATTCTTCTTCTATGTTCTTTAATAGTTTAGCAGAGAAATAGATAGAGTACAATGATTTTAAGTCAATACTTGACTTGCCAAATAGGAGATTAGACATCAAAGATATTCACCATGAAGATGAAACAATGACGTTGCAAATCTGATCCCAAGGACTAAAGATATGCAATAGATGAACGACTCAGTCAATTTCCCAGATTACTAAAGCTTTTCCTCCATAAGACTCTCCTTCCTTTGCTGCTTCACAGATCATGTCAAGGCTGCTAATATGGTACCTTTCATAAGGATTGGTGGATGGCAGACCTGGTCATTTGTTATGGCACAAACTCTGAGAGCCACAACACCTTAAACATACCCCATAGTTCACATGATTATTTTGGCTAGCCTTCATACAATCCTCCAATGATACGCTACATTATAGGGCTACTTACCTTGTGAACGCAGCTACTAAAAGGCCTCCAATTGTTGGCTATGGCCTGCAGACTAGCCCAATAGTGGACTATAGCTTTAGTCCCTTCAAACAGTGATCCAAACTGCCCCTTAAACAACTCTCTCTAGCTCCTCCTTTTTGTAGATTCTTCTGCCCAGCATACCAAGATCAAGAACAACTTAATCATGCACAAACAATCCTGAAATAGGCCATGCTATCACCTACAACAATGTGGAATTATTTCACCGTCTTAGGTGACAGAAGCTGGGTCTCTCGGAGTTGCGTATATGGGCTTCCATTACTGCGGCTAAGGGCACTAATAGATAGCTGCTTGAGACCTCCATTTGCTGTGGCTAGAACCTCCTTATTTTTCTGTGGCTAAGGTATATTATGACTGTGGAGAAGGAGTCTCTTTCTTGCTATGTATAGTGATAATAAATAGCATATTCAAGCCTTCATTTAGGGCCTATATTATCCCTCCTCTCATCTACGGATTGAGCCTCTTGAGACAGTGTATAGGGGCTTATTCATGTTGCACATAAGTCTCCTATTTTCTATGTGTAGATCTCCTCATAACCCTATGGCTTACTATGGCTAGGGCATCACTACAGCTAGGGCATCATCTACAGCTAGGGAATCACTATGGTTATGGACATACTTCTCTGGGGATACCATTGTCTCCGTTTCCTTGCCACCAAGCACAGTCTCCTTTGCGTCAATTGTAGATCGAATGATTGTTACCGGGAGTAGTGTCCACTCGGATGCTGCTATTCCCACTAAGACTGGTAGCTATCTTAGAAACAAACAAATAAAGTCTACTTTCTCTTTCCTTTATGAAAATAGATAAGAGTGGAACAAAGGAGACCAACCTTAGTCTTGCGCTTGGTTCCCTTGCTTGATTCCTTTCCTTCCTGATAGATCTTGGCCGCTTCTTCTTCATCTGCCCAGCTTCAAAGAGCACCTGTGGAATCAAAGCAGCATACTACTATCAAAGAAGAGAGATCTATGTTCATAAATAACATAGGACCAGATATGTGTTAACCATATAAATGCATATATCAAACATACAAGAATATGGAGGAAAACTTGAATAACTTTATTAAGATCAAGAATAGCAAGAGGATTACAACCATATGTTCTGACCGACCATCATCCTCCAGCAAGAAACCCCTTCTTCACCTCAAGTAAAGCTTAGATCACCCAACACTATAAAGTTACACCAGAAAACCAACAACACTTCTCTACAAGATACAAGATTCTAGCCCCTGGATCTCCGGGATGAGGGATCCATATATAGATGATTGTAGGGGGTGAGTCATCTTTTGGGGTCTTGAATAGTGTCCTTTCTCTGATAGTTCCTGATTTTACTTGGAGAATGATGATCTGTTACTCATCCCTGGTCGAAAACAGAGAGGCAAGTGTCAGAGGGGAAGCTTTTGGAAGATTCCATGATCTTTCACCTCGCAAATTGTCCCTGCCATTTGTCCATTCCTAACCATCGCACCCTAGAGAGGGACCATTCAGTATGCATCACACCCTTTACACTAGGAAGGTGATATGCATTGCACCCTCTGCACTGTGTATTCAATATAGTCCAGTTTTGATCATTTCTGGGTAGTTTTTAGTGGAGAACTTCTGGGAGATGATGTAATCAACTAACCTTGTTCCTTGAAGCAACATTTTTAGGGACTTAGGAGCCCTCAGTTTATGGACATTTATGATTGGGATTGCAGTGCCCAAAAATGTCTATAACAATGATGAGCCTTCTTCTTGTTATGTATAGACTTCTCCATGATAGCTTCTAGGTTTTCTTCCATAGCTGTGTTTAGATCTAGGGCATCATTCTTACATAGGCCTGCGTATACTTCTTAGTGTCTCTCCTTCACCAAAAACCCAAAGATGTGGAGAGGAGGAGATCACATGAAGAGTATGTGTCTCAAATGACTTGAAGTCCTATTCTATTCATCCTAAAAACATAGAGGTTGAATAGACATGACGGTTGGGCTTCTGAGCCTACTTAAGTTGCTGGCGGACTTGACAATTTGTCCATTAATCAAAATAAATTCATATCTTCATAAATACTTATCGGAATCGGATGATATTTAGATCAATCCTACACCTCTGAATGAGAGGGATCCAAGAAAAATATCAGCTACCATAAATAAGATGACCCACATGGAGTTTGGCCTTAGTTGCCAATTTTAACACTCCCTCTCAACTAGGGAGAACTCCATCCACTGATCCATATGTCCGACTATATTATCTCTGCCATCAATGCCCTGCACTGCTCTACTCTGCTTGCTCAGCTCTGCTCAACATTGCTCACCTCAACTCTGCTCAAACTATGAAGAAGAAGAAGTGATTAAGGATGTATCATACCATCCTCCACTAACCCGAAGTTAGTCAAAGAGTGTATACCACTCTCACTGGTCCTAGACCAGTATCATTGATCCTAGATCAATGTAGGTCATCCTAGCATAGGGAGTATGGTAGATACAACAATGCACCCATCAGCACTACTATGGTCCCTCTCCTCATTTCCATCCTCATTGATCATATGAGAGGTACTTCCCATGAGTCACAGACTAGATGGGTAGGATGCCTCGATAGGATAACTAATCACTGATTCCACAGAGAACTAATCATCCTAGTCTACAGGAGTACGAATCATCCTATTCCCCAATCGCCATGAAGAACGAATCATCTTGTCCCATAGGAGAACTAATCATCTTATTCCACAATCACCACAAAGAACGAATCATCCTGGCCCATAGGAGAACTAATCATCTTGTTCCACAATCACCATAGATAATGAATCATCTTGGCCCACAAGAGAACTAATCATCCTATTCCACAATTGCCACGGAGACTGAATCATCCTGGCTAATAGGAGAACTACTCATCCTGTTCAGCATGCATCACTAGGGGAGGGTGAGTCACCCTGTGGTAATATGTTGCTCCAGTTAGAACCCCAAGCCCCCAGAGCTCCCAGAGCTCAATGTATGCAACTTGTAGAACCCTTTTACAAGGGTCTCTCAATGACTCTAAGTTGTTCGGGAAAATCACAGATTTGATCTTCCCCTGGGGCTTTGACAAATTGTAGCGACCTGTACATCATCTCACAATGCTGGAGCTTCCTCGGTCATAGACTTACCATATCCTAGATAAGGTGGTATCTAATTTTTATCTACTGGAGCAATCATGGAATATGGGATTCCTCAATAATCGAATCCCACCTCTGCTTGTCACAGAGAATCATAGTGGTATTCATCATGTGTACAAACAGCTCACTGAAGAGCTTCCTCAACCAAGAAGCTTCATATGAGATCATACTCATAGCTATGTATTCTGTCTCCACTTCTACTTCCTGCTTATCCATGATATTGAAGTAGAATCCAAAGAGGTCCAGCACTGAGAAGTGGTCTAGTGTTCCTCCACACTGCTTGCCTAGTCAGCATTCGAATAATTATGTAGTTTCATATTTCTAGCAGTGTATCTCAATCCATGAGAGATTGTGCCCCGAAGATATCTCAGAAGATTCTTGGCACCAATCCATTAAGGCTCAACCAAATATGAGCTCACCATGCTAACTTCAAAACATATGTCTAGACAAAAGTTCCCCAAGAACATCAGCACGAGTGAGTTTATGAAACTCAAAGGCATTTCCCAAATCTGGTCCAACATCACTGCCATATAACTTCTGAAAGTTAAGATCCTTGAGGTAGTCATAGGCTTGCAGTTTATCATTCCACATTCAGAATCCAACTCCCTCTTACTTTTGCAAATGAGAGGGTCTTCACCTGTCAGAAATAGGTCGTCCTCATAAGGTATTGGTATAAGAGGTCTATCATCCATAACCTTTGGGTAATGGTTTGGATTGGTTTCACTCCTAGTGAATCTCAGCTTCATTTGACAACTATCAATCCTCTCATACTATGCCCAGGGAGTTTTTTCTCAAGCCATAGGGGGATTTCTTCCACCTGCATACGTGAGATTTCTGATCATCAATCTCAAGCCCCTTGGGTTGTTCCACACCTGTGGACCTGCTACAGGAGGGGAATGGTCCCCTTGTAAGATTTTTCTTCGGTACATCTCAGAAATGTACTTTCATGCTCCTTGAATTCAAGCATTCCTATCACCATCTGAGTCATAGACCTTTGGTGCTATGTGTCAATGGACATGGTCCCCAATGGAATTCCTATAACCTAAACTCAAAAACATCTTCGAAAATTCTATTTCCAAACACGTACCTTCCATCGATGAGTGCCTCCTTGAAACCTTTGAATTCCATTGCTGAAATGGAAACCAGGTTCTTCTTACGATCATGTATATAAAAGAGATTCTTTAAATGAATTGAGTTACCCTCATTCAATTGAGGGATAACATTCCCTACACCCTTTTCAAGATAGGTTGCATCAGCTCCAAGTATAATCCCACGATTGTTTCCATCTCTACCAAATTAGAGAGTGCACCCATATATCCAATGAAGTGCCTTGAAGAGCTACAATCAATAAGCCATATTCCCAAATAATATAAAGGAGAGGGCCAATACAGGATAATGCTTCTTTGTCTTATCAAAAACAACATTTTATTCTTTATACCTAGGGTTCCTTGCTTTCTATGAAGAGTCAGCCATTTCCTTGATGACCTGCATTACTTATCATTCCTTTGATCATTGAAGATGTCCCTATTGTTATCATCATCTAGTGATGTGTCCCTTCCATTCAGGCACTCCTTCGCATATCTTCCAATGAAGTGATCTTTGAGGTAAGCCATATTTCATTGTACCATTCTAATAATATTCTCTTCTTTGACTTCACCCTTGGTGAATTTGAAGAGGGATGAGGAATCCACTGATCCTTTTGTCCTTTCCCAACTGTCTTTAGTGATTTCTCTTTCACTCTTGCTTGGGCATTGTCTTCAACTCAACTCTAATACCATGTTAATTTTAGGTATGTTCTATGCTAAGAACAATTTATTTCAATTTTCATAGTTAGCTCCATGTCTTTTCTAAATTAGCAATCACATCAACATTAAAATAAATTGTATATAGAACATAAAAATAAATCGTAGAAGACAAGCCAAGACAGGAGGACAAAATATGTGGCTCCAGCCAGGGACAAACCCCAATGTGGGGAAACCCTTGATAAATTCTTCTTCTATGTTCTTCAATAGTTCAGCAGAAAGAGATAGAGTACAATGATTTTAAGTCAATACTTGACTTGCCAAATAGGAGATTAGACATCAGAGATCTTCACCATGAAGATGACACAATGAGGTTGCAGATATGATCCCAAGGACTAGAGATATGTAGTAGATGAACAACTCAGTCAATTTCCTAGATTACTGAAGCTTTCCTTCCATAAGACTCTCCTTCCTTTGATGCTTCACTGATCATGTCAAGGCTGCTAATCTGGTACCTTTCATAAGGACAGGTGCATGGCGGACCTGGTCATTTGTTAGGGAACAAACTTTGAGAGCCATAACACCTTAAACATACCCCATAGTTCACCTGATTATTACGGCTAGTCTTCATACAATCCTCCAATGATATGCTACCTTATAGGGATGCTTACCTTCTGAACGCAGTTACTAAAAAGGCCTCCAACTGCTGGCTATAACTTACGGCCTAGCCTAGTAGTGGAATGTAGATTTAGTCCCTTCAAACAGTGATCCAAACAACCCCTTAAACAACTGTCCCAAGCTCCTCCTTTTTGTAGATTCTTTTACCCAGCATACCAAGATGAAGAATAACTTGATCATGCCCAATCAATCCTGAAATAGGCCACGCTGTCACCTACAAAAATGTGGAATTATGTCAGTAGCTTAGGTGATAGAAACTTGGTCTCTTGGAGCTGCGTATAAGGGCTTCCCTTACCATGGTTAAGGGCACTACTAGACAGCTACTGAAGACCTCCATTTGCTGTGGCTGGAACCTCCTTCTCTAGCTACGACTAAGGTAGATTATGACTGTGCATAAGGAGTCACTTTCTTGTTGTGTATAGGGTCAATAGATAACAGATTCAAGCCTTCATTTAGGGCCTATCTTAGCCCTCCTCTCATCTGCGGATTGAGCCTCGGTGAGACAATGTATAGGGGCTTATTCATGCTGCACATAAGTATCCTATTTTCTATGTGTAGATGTCCTCATAAGCCTGCAACTTACTGCATCTAGGGCATCACTGTGGCTAGGGCATCATCTGCGGCTAGGTCATCACTGTGGTTATGGGTAGGCTTCACTACAGCTACCTCTATCTCCTTTTATTTTCCCCCAAGCACAGTCTCCTTTGCATCAATTGTAGATCGAATGATGAGCCTTCTTCTTGCTATGTATAGACTTCTCCATGATAGCTTCTAGGGATTCTTCCATAGCTACGTTTAGATCTATGGCATCATTCTTACATAGGCCTGCGTATACTTCTTAGTGTCTCTCCTTCACCAAAAGCCCAAAGACGTGGAGAAGAGGAGATCACATGAAGAGTATGTGTCTCAAATGACTTGAAGTCCTCTTCTATTTATACTAAAAATGTAGAGGTTGAATAGACATGACGGTTGGGCTTTTGAGCCTACATAAGTTGCTGGCCAACTTGACAATTTGTCCATTAATCAAAATAAATTCATATCTTCATAAATGCTTATCGAAATCGGATGATATTTAGATCAATCTTACACCTATGAATGAGAGGGATCCAAGAAAAATATCAACCGACATAAATAATATGATCCACATGGATTTTGGCCCTAGTTGCCAATTTTAACACACTGCTACTGGGATGGGTGAAGAATGCATCCATTTTGTTCATTGGCTATGGTAAGTGATATATCTCCTAAAAGTTCTCTGCCTTGAAGGTAGCAAGTTTAGTTCCACTGGCACTCCTCAATACCATTGTGTATGGATCAATATGCAAGACAATCTAGTGGATCATGTCCATGCATCGAAATGCGGGATACCTACATGAAACTTGGTACAAGAAAGACTTGTGTATGCTGACATAAACTCTACGGTCTTCCAAATTCTCCTCAAATGTGACTAAACAGATATCAATAAAGTCATGACATCTAATCTTTATCTCCTTGTCTATGAACAACTTGGTGTTTTCATAGATGGGCAAGCTCATAAATACTTGCTCGACTACATCTCTAGTTGTGTTCACAAGGGTGTCCTTTGAACCTGTTCTCTTGGAAGCCATTGTACCTGTATTACTGAGATACTGATGAACATGGGTGATGCTTGGAGATAGAGAACCACTCATGGAAACCAAAGTTTTAGTTTAAAACAAAAAACAACTTGAGGATTGAAATGCAACACACCTGGGTAACTGATTAGGAAATTTGCACAATTTTCTCTTGCAGAGATTGGGAGATTGACTACTAGAACTATGTAGAGCATAGTCAAGACTACCAGTGAGCTGAATGACAGTTGAAACTAGGCAGCACACAATCCATCTTGGCCTGCTAAGGACTATAACTATGTAATGTGCAATTTTAGTCAACATGAATGCTACTTAACAAATTGCACTGCACAATCTTGGGGGCCAACTGGGGAACTTTCTCTCAGAATTGCATAGAGTACACCCTAAGAGGCTAGTGTGAGGCAAGATCTACATAATTACTGGGTGCAAGGCAAGGCCTTCCATCCCATAAATGTGCAGTATAAGCTGGGAAAGGAAAGGTCTGGAGTAAGGCAACTCAGACCCACTGACAAGAGATTGGAAAAAATAAGGACAAAATGCATGTGTGAAGCTGGGTGTAGATATGAGTGAATGAACATGCATGCAATTATTAAGTGCAAGATTAAGTAAGAAGAGAAAACAAATAAGTGTGTGAAGCGAGTCACCACAATAATGAATGTTTGTGAAAAAACAGTGTCATGCATGTGACAACAAGGAAATACAATGCAAAACTTGAAGTGATGCTTCTACAAGCTAACATGCATTAAGGAAACAACAAGTGATCAACAAAACCAAGTAAACACCACTCACACAAACTAAAATACAAAAAGAAATAGAAAAGCAACAAAAGACATGAAAAGAAAACTTACCCAGAAAAATGATGTGATGAGTGTGCAAAAGTTTCTTACATGCATTGAGAATGCCAGAGCTCCATGATCGAAGTGAAGAATGAGCTCTAAATGGTCTAATAAATAGTTTTGACAAGATCGAGGCTTATGACGTGCATGCCACAAATCTAGGAAAAAGTGATACTTGACATGAGGTTTCTAAAATGGATCCATAAAATCTAGGGATGTTTTTTACTTTTTGCATTTTTTCTTTTTTTGGGAAAAAGTTCCCCATGCATGCAAGGAACGATTGCACAGTCGTGGAGGGAACTCGTCAACCTGTGAGCACATGTAATCGATAACGGGCCCTAGGATGAATTCTACACATTTTTTGGGTTGAATGACTCTGGTCACCCCTCAAGCTTTGTGTAATTTCTGGACTAAAGCCAAGGATGCCTACTAGAACTGGGGAAATTATGAGAGCAATCCTAGTGATAAGCGACTCTGTGTAGTTTTCAAGGGGTACGAAAACTGCCTACTCTGCGCAATTCTAGAGAACAGTGCTAGTTGCTAGGATGCAGTATGCAATTTCAGAGAGCAAGGTTGGTTTCCCTCTAGTTCTGTGCAATTATCTAAGTTTGGACAAGAACCAGTTTGAGACCAAGTCACAAGAGGTCAGATTGTGGGTGAAAGGACAAAAAGTTAGTGAACAAAAACTCATAAAACAAAGAAACTCAACTAAAAGCATAAGTACCTGGGAAATGAAAGACATGATTATAAGGATGGTTGGTAGGGAGGCTCCAAAACATAGCCAAGGTTAACTTTTGGAGGATGGTTGTAGCCGCTATAATGGAAGGGGAGAGAGGGAAGAGAAGAAGAAATAGGAATAGGAGCAAAGGAAAGGTGTGATGGTAGCAAACAAATGTGCCTATGTAGGTTGAGTAGTTAGAGTAGCTAGCAGGTGAAGAAGATGGTGAGAAAGTGTAGGTTGAAGAACTTGCTTAGCAGGTTGAGAAAATGGTGGAAGAAATGGACATGGAGTTACAACATAAGCCACAGGACCAAGATACTAAACTCATGCTAACAACATCTGAGGTCACCCCTCATTCTCCATCACCCCCAAAATTAAAACGAGTCCTGAGCAAGCAAAGAGAGGTTGTCCTCCTTTATGATGATCTAGCGATGGATGTGTATAATTTTCCATTGGAGGAGTCACAACAAAGGATTGCACAAGCACGAAGAAAGAAACTCCCAAATGATCACACATCATCTACACATATAGAGGAAGGTCAATTGTGTTAGATGTTAGAATACATCCAACTACCATGGCCAATACTTCGAATGCTTATGTTATGAAACCATCTCACACAAATATAGAAAAGATAAACCAACGAATTAAAAATCAAACTCTTCGAGGGGGAAACCTGTTTTACACTACACAAATGAAAAATTCTTTGATGATACGAATGAAAAGATCTCTTTTCTATATATAGGAGTCTTAGGGGTCCCAATACAATCAGAGCCTACATAAAAATAATATTGTAGGGGCACAACAATAACATTAGTGGGATTCTATGAGGAATAATAATAACAACATGGGGACTATATGGGCACAATAATACAATAAGGGGGTTGCACTAATAAAAATAAGGGGTTGCACTAGGGACCTAAAATGCCCCTCCTTCAAAACATGTTGTCCTCAACGCTTGAGTATTTCTGGATGCTTCTATATAAAATTGTCATCCTCCCATGTAGAATATTCAACAGGTAAGTTCTTCCACCTGATGAGATACTCTAAAATTAATCAATTCTGTAGCTGTTGATTTCTTGTTTTTGTGACTTCTTCTGGTTCCAATATAATTTTTCCTTCCTCATCAAGTTCTATAAATATTGTTTGAATTGGGATCTTCTCATCTATAACCTTCTTTAAGCATGAAACATGGAAAACTGGGTGCACTCAAGAAGATACAGGAAGCTCCATTTTGTATGGTATAGTACTGATCTTTTGTAACACCTTGTATGGATCATAATACTTTGCTGATAATTTACTATCATTCTTATCTTTCTTGAGGGACATTTGTTTGTATGGTTGTAGTTGTAGAAATACCCACTCACCTACATCAATTTTTTTTCGCTACAATGTTGATTTGCTTATTGTTTCATTCTATTCTACACCAAAGTGAGGTTTTCCTTTAAGAGTTTGAGAACTTGTTGCTGATTCTCGATGTAATCTTCCAGTGCTTCAACATTGGAATTTTATTTTAAAGATGATGTGATGGACGATGGATGATATCCATAAAGTGCCATAAATGGGGTCATTTTTGTTGTAGTATGGAAGGAAGTGTTATACCACCATTTAGCCAAAGACAACCACTTGACCCATTGTGTCTGTTTATTAGATACAAAGAAACGAAGATATCCTTCCAAACATTTGTTGACTATCTCAATTTTCCCATCACATTGAGGTTGATAAGATGAGCTATGAGCTAACTGATTACTGAAATATTCAGCCTCTTATACTCCAAATAAACATATTGATCTTTTTTCATATAATTGTTTCTACTCCAATAGCTTGAGTGCCTTGTCAACATGTTGATCATGATCCATCCAAGACTACCTATAGATTAAACAATGTAAACTTTGAAATGGGAACTGATATTGTTACATGTTTCGTAGAGATAGCAAAAAAATGACCTGATTTTCAAAAGTGGTGATGCAGAATACACATGTTTTTTTTAGAACATGGTTTTTGGAACTTTAATTTTTTTTCATGTTCAAGGATGAAATCAAGTTTTAGAATGGTAGTGATTTTCATGCTGATTTTAAAAAGTGAGTATTCTGCATCACACCTTTTTTTTAAAAGACCTATTTTTTGACTTTTAATTTTCTAGTGTGTTAAATGTGAAAAATTATTTT